>OX459066.1:4810083-4916855 GCA_949775005.1 Orthosia gothica
TCTTATTCTGAGCACTAAAGTAAATCTAGTTCACAGGCGGGATTGCCACCGGACCGGTTGCGGGGCGGACGGGCGGCCTGTAAGCCTACAATTTCCTGCAGCCCTCCGCCACCGAATAGCTCATTTCCGAACCGTTCCACCGATGTGAGCGATCGACTGTAGTGGCGCCATGGTTGAGAGTGATGGGGGAATTTTTACTAGATTGACTAATAGTTGATTTTTATTTAATCTGTTTAATCTTTACCTTATTGGAGAAGCTTATTAGGGAAGATAGTTTAGTCTACAAAGTATTCTGGCGAGGTGCACCCCAAATAAATTTACATACATACCTATTCACCTCTTTTTCCTTTGGACGCCAGGTAGAAACTACAGAACGCCACCTGCTATGATCCTGGCATACTCCTTTTATTTATTTATTTATTTATTTTATTAAGGACAACCAACAAAGCATACACCAAAAAATACATGTTAAAGTACTCATATTTTTACATTGTATAGTGTAGCCTTAATTAAAGGCTGCCACGGCATGCATTAAACAAAGGAATAGGAAATGTAGAACAGCTATAAACAGCAATTACTTTTTTAAATAAATTGTTACACAAAAGAAGAAATGAAAAAGACAAAAGAAAATAAATTACAATATTCTTTCCTCTTTTTCACTCTTGTTATAAAGCCCTATGCAAGACAGACTTAACTTTATGTAAAGAGTAAGACATATCAATATCCACACTGGGTGAGCGTGACAGGCGACTAAACTGAACCTGCAGTCTGTTAATGGTGGAAAAATGACCCAGATTGGTTTTAAAGCCCTTAGCGCAAAGTAACTGATATCTGGACTTACGAGCAAGTTTGCAAGGTACATTTATATTTATCTGACTCAGCAACCTCGGACAATCAATGTGAGTGTTTATTATTTTGTATAGGAACAGATGATCTAGGATCATACGACGATTTTCCAGACTCATAAGTTTGAAATATTTCAAGCGTGAGCTGTAGCTAGTTAAATTTTTGACGATATTGCAGTGATAAGACAAATGCCAAAGAAATCTTTTCTGCACTGATTCTAATCGACGTTTATGTATTTCGTAGAATGGAGTCCAAACTATGCTGCAATATTCTAAGCCTGACCTGACTATTGAGTTAAAGATTGCGATTTTAGTTGAGGCGCGTTTAAAATCTTTACTGTTACGCAGAATAAAACCCAACATCTGAAACCCCTTAGTAGCAATTTTATCAACGTGAATATTAAACCGAAGCTTATTGTCTATATAAACACCCAAATCACGAATCACTTCTTTCTCGGAAATAATTTGGTTATTAATTTTATAATTACGAAAATACGGTCCCTTTTTTCTAGAAAAATGTACGTGATTGCATTTGTCAGCATTAAGTAACATGTTATTCTCCAAACACCATTGGGAAAAACGGTTTAAGTCTTCTTGGAGCTTACATGGATCCTGATTGGACTCTATTCGTTTTATGATTTTCAAATCGTCTGCGTATAAATATATCTTCGAGTGTACAAAACAAGACGCTATGTCGTTAATGAATATATTGAAAAACAACGGGCCCAGATGGGAGCCTTGGGGTACGCCTGAGGGCGTCGAAAACAGGTTTGACGAATAACCGTTGACCACAACCCTAGATGTGCGCTTAACAAGGTAAGACTCACACCACTGCAATAAATTGCCTGCAATTCCGATTATGTGCAACTTATTAACTAATATTTTATGATCCACCTTGTCAAACGCCTTGCTAAAATCAGTGTAGATTACATCCACAGGTGATCCATGGTCTACAGCATCGGCCAAATCCGATATGAAGCACGCAAGATTGGTTCCAGTAGAACGGCCCTTCATGAAGCCGTGTTGTTCAGGTATCAATATTTGTTTCACATGCCACGAAAGTACAGGGTACACCAAAGCTTCGAACACCTTTCCAAAAATAGACAAAATAGATACTGGTCTATAGTTATTCGCGGCGGACTTGTCACCAGACTTAAAAATCGGTACTACTCGTGCTTCCTTCCAAGTCTTCGGAAAACAACCTGTGCTCAATGATTTATTATAAATCTTTTGTAAACTTAACTAACCAATCTAACTAAACTTGCAGATATAATTACGAGTATCACACTAAAAATCTCAATGAATTTCTACTTTTTCACAATGGAGACAAGATATTTTCATAGTAAGAACAAGCCATCTATCCGATTGAATTTCTTATAGAAAAAAATATGAATTTATTTATTAAGTACAATATTTTCCATTCGGAGCAACTGGATAGATTTGCAACTGGACGGATTCTCAGCTGAATAGTTTCTCAGCTGGACAGATTAGCAATTGGACAGAACGTGCCATACTTACATGCAACATGCCATAATTAAACTGTAAAAGTTGGATATATGGACCTTCCTCCAGACACTTCGGGCACTTACTTCAAGTCCTTTTTTAGGGTTCCGTACCCAAAGGATGAAAATGGGACCCTATTACTAAGACTCCGCGGTCCGTCTGTTTGTCTGTCTGTCACCAGGCTGTATCTCATGAACCGTGATAGCTAGACAGTTGAAATTTTCACAGATGATGTGTTTCTGTTGCCGCTATAACAAAAAATACTAACTAAAAACAGAATAAAATAAATATTTAAGTGGGGCTCCCATACAACAAACGTGATTTTTTGCCGTTTTTTTTTGCGATAATTGTACGGAACCCTTCGTGCGCGAATCCGACTTGCACTTGGTCGGGTTTTATAACACGATAATAATACGTGATTTCATAGTACCTATTCAAACCAATTTATCCACCCAATCATAACATAAAATTTACTAGAGTATTGAAAATAAACTGTGCAAGACACAATGTTGAACCATAAAAAAGAAAACCATTAAGATTTTTATTTGACAAGTCTCTCACAACTACAGACACTTAGAAAAAATATTTAACTTTTATTGTAAGAAAGAACACACAATTTTGTCACAATACCTTCCCAATTTCGTAAAGAAGGCTGGCAACACTAGTGGAACGTCGCCCTGATCTCATATTGGGGACAATAGGCAATTTATTGCTCAGAAAGTAGCGTGTATTTTAGTGCCGGAAAGAGCTTTTCTGCAGGATTATTTTATTTGTGAGTTGCTACAGGTTACTTTACTTTCTCAAGTTTTGGCGCTTAGTTTAAATTTTCTTTATGGCAAAAAGATCCCTTTTTCTAAATCTTTTTAGACCTATATGTATATTATAATTATTATGTTATAGACCACTGTTTCCCAAACATTCTTCTGTCATGGCCCGGTAATTTTCACACTGCCCCTTCGTGACCCCCTCAATACTTTTAAACCCAAGCTGATTAAATAAAATAATACAGATTATTGATGGTAAAAATGTTTAATAATATTATTTCGGTATCTCCCATTTAGTGCGACGTATGTGGTTGCTGAAAGAAATAAAGAAAACACGTTCATTTGCGCCAGGCATGACGCATACCATAAAAAAACAAAGGAAAGCTTAAATACAAATACAGAGTATGCGTCACAACTACGCAAAACGGTCATCGCTCAGCATAATGCTGGAACTCGCTGCTAATATACTAATATTATTAATTTATGTATTTTTTTATTTTTGTATGTAACGAATAAACTTAAAAACTACTGGACCGATTTCAAAAATTCTTTCACCGTTGGGAAGCTACACTATTCCCGGGTGACATAGGCTACTTTTTATACCTGTATTTTCACGGGGACGGGAACTACGCGGGTGAAACCGAGAGGATCCCGTTAGTTTTTACTAAAGAATGATGTCTTGTGATAATGACATCATGTTGTCTCTATTTGTATTTCATTTAAATTACTAAATGCTTCGAAGTTCTTAAGATGTGTCGATTGATAGTAGGTATTATTTTAAAAACAAGGCGGGAATGTTGCGACTCGGTATTTTATTTTGATGGCCCGGTACTGGGTCGCGACCAAATGGGAAATGTCTATAATATAGACCTTAATAAGATTGTTTGTTAGCAGAAGATAATCTCTGGAAAACTGATTTAATGTCTCTTATAGAAATTTACAATATCATTTACTGCCATAGACCAGTTTTTATCATGAAAAATAAAGGTATTTGTAGGTTAGGCTAGCTTTCATCATATCATAATCATAATCATCATCATAATCATAATCTTTATTTCTCCTCACAAAAACATGACCTTATTTAACAACTTATAATTACATTTAGAAGGGAACATTTTGCAGTCAAGTGAGTGTGCGGAGCTGGTGTCTGTTATAGGTGTTAACCTGTATTACAGATCACCAGGTCCTCACCCCATGAGTAACAGGTATAACATAACAATTTTTTTATAAAATAGACAAGCGTTTGATGGAACGTATAAACTAAAACAATCTGTTAAATTAAGGAGACAAATTTAGCAATGAAAAATAAATATCATAATGCCACAAAGCACAATATGAGTGTGAGTGTGCGTGGAGTGGGTGTGTGTTGTGTGTATATGTATGACTGTTTGGGTGTGTGTGTTTATGTGGGTGAGTGTGTGGATGTGAGTGTGCGTGGTGATGATGAAATGAGTGTGCGATTATACCTAGCTATCAAATGATAATCACTACTGTAAAAGTTTCTCTGTGGTAATGTAGTCCTGAGTCTGCAACCAGTCCCTTACTACAGCGCTACATACGTTTTTAGAAAGAGAGTAGATAGACAAGAACCTATTTAATTTGTTATAAAGATTACAGCCCTGATAGCAGAAGAAGCGATGTGCAAAACAGGTTTTGAAGGATGGTTTTGTGCAGACAATGTCCTTTCTCCGCCGATTCTCAGTCAACTTTGCGTCATATGTTAGCAGTGAATGTTGTTTAATTATTGTGTGCAGAACATAAAGCTGACGAACTGTGAGAACTTTACTCTGCCTATAAACATCGACGGTTGGGTGAAAGAACGGTAGAAACCTACTTACCTTTAGGACAGCTCTTTGAGCCCTTTCAACTTTTATCAAGTGGGTCTTCGCCGAACCACCCCATGCAAAAATACAGTAACTGAGCTGTGACTGAGCAAGTGCAAGGTAAACTGTTCTTATTAAATCTTTGTAGAAAAGACGCGGAAATAAAAACTATAAGAAAAAAATTAAATCTGATTATTTTCATGGTCATTTGAGTTGCCAAAACTAAAAAGAAATAAACAAAAATCTTTTTAAGGACGCTTTTACATTTTCGACGAACTCAAATTTAGGTATCTAGTCGCACACAGCAACATTACGCGTACGCACACATTGAAACTACTGAGCGCTCGATTTTATACATCACGGAAATAATCTTGTTCCTTGATATTATTTTTTAATTTTATTGAAGTTGATTCAGGAAGGTTAGTTAGCACTTTGAAAAGGCATTTGATAACTGTTACAAACCGTCGTCGTAAAAAGTAGGTTATTATTTTCAACCGACTTCAAAAAAAGGAGATGCTCTATCTATTCGGCCAAACTACTTATCCGATACTTATCGGGTTTTCATCGATAAATGTATGTGGTGGCATTTTCAGGGAAGGTGTTATTGTATAATAGTTTAGGATCTGATAAAGAACCTCGGAGATACACAATGGAACTCTTTAATAACAAACAGCAAATGACCTGCGATTACTGTGATCGTATGTTTATGTTTTGTTTTAACCATACCATAATATATCATCACGCTTGTACGGTTTTAGGGGGTAAACAGATGTATTTAGTATACCCAATATGGGGTACCTACAAAAATTTAAAAGAGAAAAATAATAGCTTTCCTGTGACGAAAAACAATAGGTACCGACACCGACTTCCGGAAAGAATTTTATTTTTCACTTTGTTGTAGTTAGTAGGTATTTAAAAAAAAAAACGCTGCGTGAAATAAGTAGATACCTAAAACGAATTAATTTCCGGTCACAAGGATTTAAAAATGACTTGAACATTTTTCATTATATGGAATATATTAAATATTACTATCACATCATCAGTCTCTATTAATGTTCCCACTGTTGAGACACAGGCCTCCTCTCCGTGAGAGGGAATGGGCTTTAACCAACAACGCGGGCCCAGTGCGGGTTGGTGGATGCACATATCTTCGAATATTTGGTTCTAGGACATGCCGGTTTCCTCACGATGTTTTCCTACGCCAGCAGTGCAGTGGTGAAGAAATAATTTACACAAAGTAAAGCACCTGCCTGGGCTCGAACCCACGATCTACAACTTGTAAGTCAAGCTAAAGACATTCTACCCAAAAACCATGTCAATGACACCCATGACGAAAACATGTCAAATTTTCGTCGGCGCCAACTCGTATTTTGGTTTTGACCCCGTATTCGATATAAGCATCCCCAAAATCCATAAAAATGACATCCATGACGAAAACATGTCAAATTTTAGTCGGCGCCATCTTGTATTTTGGTTTTGACCCCATATTCGATATAAGCGACCCCAAAAACTATGAAAATGACACCCATGACGAAAAGATGACAAATTTTAGCCGGCACCATCTTGTATTTTGGTTTTGACCCCATATTCGATATAAGCGACCCCAAAAACCATGAAAATGACACCCGTGTCGAAAAGCAGGCAAATTTTAGTCGGCGCCATCTTGTATTTTGGTTTTGATCCCATATTCGATAAAAGCGACCCCAATAACCATGAAAATTACACCCATGTCGAATAGCGGCCAAATTTTCATCGGCGCCATTTTGTATTTTGGTTTTGGCCCGTATTTGTCATACATACATACATACAAACCGGTTAAAATCATAAATCTCCTCCCACCCATTCACTTCTAAACTTCCGCGTCGGCAGCTTAACCTTACCCATCCAAATCCTAAACTTACTCATAGCTGTTTAAACCCACCCATCCATTTCTCAACCTTGTCAACAACTGCTTAACACCAACTATTCAAATCCCGATCTTACCCAAAATAATTTCTAAATCACATTCTAATAATAATAGGAAACTCAAAAATACGGCATACGTCCGATAAAATATCAACTCCTTTCGATCACGACGAGGACGGTACTCACACGCATTCACACTACAATCTTTCTAATACTTTTATCGTATTTATTTCCTGCGAGAAAGCGATAGGCCCGTCCTTCCACGAGCGCTTCTGAGCGCGGAATGATGAGCGGCGGGTACAAAATGTATGAAGACGTCGGCAAGTGATTTTATTTTAGCTAATAATTAAAAAAATATAATTATTTTGGTGAAAAATAATTAGCTGTACCTGTAAAGGACTATATATACCGCAATTTTTTATAATTTTGAAGATAAAATATGCTGTAAATTTACCTAAACTGGAACCAATTCGGACCCTACTTTTTTAATTTTTTGCTATTATTGTGATGGGCAAAACGTATTTGTGCAAAAATTTTGTATGATGTCATACAATTTTTCTGATGCATAACTGGAGCTGAATATATTATCTTTAAATTAAGACCATGATATCTTCACATCGGTGATTGCTTATACATTAAAATGGTACCTCAAAAGTACTGTTATTTGTAGAAAAATGTAATAGCGTCCTTAACAAAAAAAAATCAACATCCATATCAAAACATTACAACGCGAAAAATTCCTTTCTTTTCCGGAGTCGGTTCCTAAAAACGAAACACAATTGGCAAAAGACACCGACTTTGGAAAATAAAGTTAATTTTCGCGTTGTAGTGTTTAATTTGGAAGTCGGTTTTTTTTTGTTGAAAAACTATTTATTTGTGACCCGCACAGGAGACACGAGAAATATGCATAAAATAAAACAATAAAAATACAAGTACATCTCATGACGATTCCAATAAGCCCAAACACGACTAGGATACATTGTTTTAATTCGGAGTTTCAGTGCCTACCTTCCTCGATTCCTCGATTTCCATGGGTCCGCATCATCAGATCCTGACTTGAAGACCATGGATTCACCTAGAAAGTATACCATTTCAAAAAAAAGAAGAATTATCCAAATCGGCCCAGACATCTTTGAGTAATCGGGGAATATACATTAAAAAAAGATACCGACGAATTCCGAACCTCCTCCTTTTTTGTCGGTTAAAAAAGGAACTGACATCGGTGGAAGGAAAGTGGTGGATGAGGTGGTAGTGGTGTGGTGTACGATGAATCATCGTTTGGTTATCCACATAATTATACAAATATCTTTACTTATTTTCAAAATTAATGCGCCTAACAATTTTTTGATGTTTATTATTTTTATTGCGATAATTCACTGTTGTTTACACACAGGCGTTCACTTTAAAATAATATCCAGATATGTTTACGTCACTGACGATCCCGGAACCATATCCCAGAAGGTCTGTTTCATACAAAGAAAGAAAAACAGGCGCACGCACATCGTTTATGTGTGCGTGCGCCTGTTTTACTTTTTTTCCTACGGTGATGGTTAACAAATGCCAGTCACAAGAACCCTTGCACTCGCTGTATGTGAAGCAAATACAATAGGGTTAAAATAAGGCACATGTCCTTCGAACGCATGCATTTGACCTTAGAATTTACGAATGTTTTTTTTATCAGGATTGAATAGAATTGAATATATTAAAGAAAACTTAACCTTGATGATCGAACAGTGCGGCTGTTATAATTTAGCCACGAGCTCCATCAGTTTAACATTTTTTGTAAATAATTAAAATCTTTTAACATTTCATGGTTTTCCTTTCATTTAATTTATCAATTTTGTTAGAGAGATTTCATCCTTATAATTGACCCTAAAGATCGATGCAATAAAAGTACAGGCTGTAATTTTTAAAGATTTTAGTCGGTTCGATTCCTGGGTGTGGCAAGGGAATTATCAAAAATCTTTGAATGCAATTTTCTTTGTTTTCAAAAATAAAGGAATGATTTCTTTGAGTTAAATCTTCTATCTACAGTATTAAGAGTACTTTCCCTCCAGGTGGCATTACAAAATGCCACCCTGTATATAAAAAGACGAAAGCGGTAACAAACCAAGTTACCGTTACCAATACTGGCGGACAAGAATCGTCGGATTAAAGGACATAATATTGCTCGAATGCATTTTTTTTGTGCAACAGTTGCTCTATTTTGATCGTTGCTATTGCCAATAATCAATCCATAGCGTAAAACCGATTAAACATATGCATGATATGATGTTTTTGCCGTTTCGCATATACAAACTTATTTATTCGTTTCGAAACAGTATGGACTTGGGTTTTCAGTTTATGTCTTGATCTAGAGTAACGCCTAGAAATTAAGTTTGCGTTACTTCACAATTTTATTTATATTCATTTTGATATTCCATTTAAAATTATTTGATCTGTTAAATTGTATATAAACAGACATTGCAAGATTTAATGATAAATTATTTTTATTAAGCCATTCAATCAGTATGTCAATAGTGTTATTAATGTCAGTTTCATGATCGTCAATTGTATTATAATTTTTATCAGATGTCACAATAATGGAAATGTCATCAGCAAATAACATATATCTATGATTAGTTATATTAGTAATAGAATTAATATACAGAATGAATAAAACTGTGTCAACTAAGTTGAAGTGACTGTTGCGGCCAGTATCTGTCTTTTTTCACATTCTCTATGTCTATTTCTGAGACTCATCCACTCTTGCAAGTCTGTGACGTAGCCCAATCAGAATTTTCCGATCGTTTCATCAGTTTGACATTATTCTCACCTCATACCCAGCATTCCGTATGCTGGGCACAGCTTACTCCCAGTTTTTTGATCCGTAGTTAACTTAACCAATGGTTAATAAACCATTCTTCAACTCCAATCGTCTCTCTAATCGTCTACCAAATGATCAAATAATTAATCTTCAACTTCTTTCAACATATTGATGCCAACAATTGTTGAATAAACGCGTTTTACCGAAATTATAAACCATTTGTTAGCTTAATGCACCATTGATTCAGTTAACTACAGATTAAAAATCTGAGCCTAAACTCATTTAGAAGAGCTTTTTGTGCTTCTTCTTCTCATCTAAAACACTTCGAAGAGGTGACATGTAGGTGTTTTGGGATTGTCTTTAAGTAGATCTTTGATGTTCAAAAAGTGCTTCTCTCAGAGTAATTGCAATAAATGACCATGATGTGAAGCATGTTAATGTGTGCGTACATGTTTTGTCAGTGTATGTGTGTCAACCTTCTGTACTACTCTGTTCTCAAACCCGCCAATCCTGCAATAAAGCGTTATTGGAAAGCTAACCCCCGTTGCGTGGTATATTAAATTCCCTGGCTGACCCGTCATGCCGTTCACAATATTGCGCTAGGGCACAGACGAAGTACATAAACTTTTAGAACCCGGTTTGTTTTCCGTGTAATCAGTTTTCGTCTTATTTGTCTTAAAATATATGGGATAGAATACTTTATTATGCCCTAACCATCAACTAGCTTGGCACTCGTTCCGTGTATAAGAGGCTACATCGAATTACTAACCATAGACTTTAGACAAGACATTTTCTATCAGCAGTTGCGATTTTTACAGTTTGTCTTTAGTCGATATTTATTATTGAGGGAGTTCATTTGTTATTACTTCAAATTATTTATTGATTTATTGTGTTATTACCGACTTTAAAAAAAAAAAGGCGGTAGTAAATTCGACACGTATTTATGTAATATTCTTGGATAATATTCTTATTATTAAATTTCATAAGTGTATGTTTGTTTGTATGTTTGTCCACGCATTTCGCCGAAACTACTTATAGGATTGTGATCATTCTTTTTTATTGGATTAAGTATCTCTCTACTTAAGGAACAGCAAGCAAGTTTCATCAAAATCAGTTCATATTTAGGTATTTTTGCACTTTTAGTGTTTTGGTTTAGAAGTCGGTTTATTATTTGTGATAATGTTTTTGTGTACATCATTCGTTGGAGGTCCTGAATAAATAAATAAATAATAAGATTGACATAAGCTATCAAAACGTGAAGCGGTTATTCCCTTACATTTAAATTTTTCAATTATCATTATCGCTAGGATCAGTTATAGCACACAATCAACACCTTATTACCTTATAACGGCTTACCGAAGCAAATGTGCCTGGTACTGACCGGGCAGGTCAGTACCAGGCACGGTTGCTTGGGTGAGTACCTGAAAGATTGGGCAAGAAGAGGACACGGCAAATGGCCACCACTGCGGCAAGTCGACCTTGACTCTGCACAGCACGCATTGAGCAGTGCCCTGGGTGGGTCTCTGAGCGGTGGGTCCTCGTCGCCAGGATCAGGCGAGATCTGTCTCTGTCAGCAGTAGTAAGGGTTATACTGGCCGAGACAGAAAACTTGGGGGAAATGGCCTCCTTCTGTGAGACGGTGATGGTGCAGAAGAAGGCCACCGAGCGGGATCGTAAGAGGGCCAATCCCGCTCGGAGAAGAAGGCGTCGTGGAGGCAACCGCCTCGACGCCTAAGGGTCAGTTTCCCAGCTCAAAATTATCGGAGAATTAATGTGACAAATTGTCAAGCATGCGTTATCTGCTGTGATTGGCTGTTGAAAATTCATTCAACCAATCACAGCAGATAACGCGTCTTTGACAATTTGTCACATTAATTCTCCGATAATTTTAAGCTGGGAAACTCGGGGTAAAACGCCGAAACTCGGCCTGCAGTGTTGGCAGGTGAGACTCTGGAGTCACAGGCGGTCAGATTGGGGATTTTGTTAGCCCTAAAAGCGATTCTAGGAAAGACGGTCGCACAGTAATCAAGTGCTGCCGTGCACAGTGGCCCTCAAGGGCGACGCCTCTCATTCTCCCCAGAGATGTGTCCTAACAGGCGTTGCACAGTGCAGGTGCCATGGGCTGATGGTGATCACCGGGGTGGTTTTAGTGAAGTAAAAACCCCTCACTCCCTTGTCTTTCTCTCCAAAAGTTTTCTCCAGGCACGTTTTCAAAATTTCCCCCTGAAAACAAATAAAAAAAGTTAAATCAAAAACCCGACTGCTTCAAAAGCGAACTAAAAAGTCGTAAACAAGGAAAAAAACATTCTGTGCAGTCGGAGGACACATATTCGCGGGCTGGCTGACCAAAATCTGGTGTATCCTCCGCCTGCACAACATGATTTTTTCCTTGTTTACGACTTTTTAGTTCGCTTTTGAAGCAGCCGGGTTTTTTGATTTAACTTTTTTTTGAATTAGATACATTTAAACATATAAGTATTATATATTTTTGATATATATAATACTTATATGTTATAATCACCTCTTAAAACCCTTTATTTTGATACCCCACACGACGGGTTTGGAAGAAAAAAAATATTTGGGCCCACACAAGGCGCCCAAAATCCGCCATTTTTCTATTGTCCAATTTTAATATAGCCTATGACACTCGCAGGGTTAAAACGAATCGATTGACGTATGAATCATCATAATCGGCCAACGTGTTTGGTCTCTGGAACGCCATATAGGAACAAACATACATACATATATACATACATAGACTGATAAACACATTACCCTCCTTCTTTTCGTAAAAAAGTTATAATATCAAACTTATCAAATACAAAAACAGCCGTAGCCGTAAAAAATACTAATATCTATAGAAAATAACCCTCTAAATAACTTTCAGCCAAGTGGACCAGATAACATCGTAACAAATTCTCCCCGAGTCCAAAGTTGTCAGGCTGACAAAACGTTTGTCCGTTTTGTAAATAGCATTATCGGAAACCGCAAGTTAAGTACTGATAGCAATTCTCATTTATTTGGCACTGGCACAATGATGAATGGTTGTCAGTTGTAGAATTTGGGCCTAAGGCCTATATAACGGTGCGACATTGTGACAATTTACTTAAAATATTGTACTAAAATTCAAATATTTTTATATAGGTACTGAAAACGTACCGGCGCGTCGTTGTCGCATTGTTGTTATGATCAAATCGTGAATCTGATGGTCTTTTTCTATTGAATGTTACTGGCCACTAGTTAAGCAAGGAACAGTTTCTTGATCTTAAGTGTTTGTGACCATGGTATAATAACATATTTCGTATACTTCGCCTGGTATGTTCTTCCCATGATGGCCTAAGCCTACGTCACGATAAGTGTTACCATTGATTGTCCTTTTTAGAAAATTTAGGTACTTTCTCTTGTAGTTAATGAAAATAAAATACAATACTAACTAGCTTAACTATTTAGTAACTCATGTGATTCATCTATGTTCATCTATGTCACGTATTTTTAGTGTTAAATTAATTTATATTTTGATTTATTAGTTCATAATTGCTTTGTTAAGATAAAAAAATGCATTTTGCTCGGGTATTTCAATAACACACAGTGGCAACACATCGAATTGACAAGTGTCATACTGACAACTAGCCATTTCATCGCTATTGTCGTGTCACTCACACCTATAGCGTTGTTTCGCTCGGTGAGAAAAATACTGTGGCTCCCAAACATTTGTGATGAACCCGTGAACTTTGAAAGATACACAAGAAAATTTGTTAATTGTTCCGTAAACTGTAAAAACAGCAGTATAAAAGGCGGTGTAATATTTATTTTCTTTTCCCAATGAAGAGACGCTATCATATGCGTGGCTTCAATATTGTAACTAACTTCACCTAAAATAACTTGTATGTGCCTTTCATTAATTTATTATTTAATTTATATACGCGTTGTAAATTACATAATTTAAGGCATAGTTGTGTCAATACATCTTTACCGAACTTAACCTAACCTAATTAGTTTTTGACTTATTTTAGTCAAGTCAAGTTTTGTGAGTTTTCGTTCGGAACTAAATAAAAATACTAAAATGCAATCAATTAAAAGAAAGCAAAGTAAATAAAATAAAAAGTATCAAATATGACGATTTATTAAGAATTATAAAACATTTGTACTTATTGTATTATTTTTATCTTTTTCCCCACAAAAAAAGTTTGAGAACCGCAACGCAATTGATGACGTAGTCTTAGGCCAATCACGTGACCCAGCTGTCACGGGAAGAGACTACCATGTCTTGTTCTACCATGTTTGTGACCATCGAGGTCAATAAAAAAAATAAAAATGATGCATCCACAACCACTCTATCCGACATTTTGAAATGAATGACGTTTAACGACATCGTATTCGAATGCTCCAAGCTTGCAAGGGAATGTTCGCCACGAAAGTTTATAGTTTTGCTAGAACGGGAATGCTGGGCTCGCTGGGAAGCATTTGTTGCTCGCCTACGATTGCTTGTAAACAAATGCTCCCAGTGAGGACGCTCCTTTAGTGATTTTTTGTAGATGCAACACTTATGGGTTCGCGCTGGCGACATGCAAATGTGATATCGTCAACGATATGCTAATGTGGCGTGTGGTGTGATGAGCATCGCCGGTCTGTAACACAAAAACACAGTTATTTCAAAGGTCTTAGCTTCACTTCTGTCGGCAGTTCTCATGACTGCTTTTTTCACAGTAATCACGCTTTTGACCATTATTATGCCTGAAGGCAAATTATGGATGAGGTACCTGCCATGAAACAAGCGTACCCAGAAGGTGATAGGGCACTAAAATGCCAAAGAGTTCTACAATGGCTTGTATATAATGTTGAATGAGGAGGAGAAACGATTAGTTTTATTATTTGGGATATCAACCAAGTGCGGAGTCAAGCAGGCCGGTATAAAAAGGAAGGTGGTTGAAGCAGAGGCTTTGATGGGTGTGAAGTGACATTCGATCTACGATAGAGTCGCGATTGCGATTGGTAAAATGTCAAACATCTATGGTATTGCCAAGCGCTATCGAAAGTTCATTGGGCATAAAAAAATGAAATATAGTAGAATGTATTGATATATAGTTCTGATTTACTATAGCATTAATCACATTAATGTGAGTCACGGGCACGTCGAAAAATATACGTATATAAAATTATTGTATGAATGAGTTTTTCAATTGGGCCAAATTCGAAACTATGAGGAAAAGCTATAAACACTGAAAGGAGTCTCGGGGCCGTAGCTCGGGGCCGTTTTGATAAAAACTAAAACTGCATAGCGGGATTTGTGAAAATGTAATGTTCTTATCCAGGAATCGAACCTGATAATTTTGAAAAAATAAACAGGCTGTTTATTACACGATCCGATAGTGTCGCTAATAACGATAAAATTCTGGCAAGTAATTACACACGGAAAACTTAAGGAAATACCTCATTTTTAGCAAAATGTACAGATGAAAAAAATGTTCTCTGAAACCGTTTAATTTTTATTTATTGTACTCAGTCGCGCACGGCACATTGTTGATCACACAGCTCATTAATATTTCAGTGTTTTTATGTTATTTTTGCAATAAATACGCATCAAAATGACTTCTTGTGTAGCTAAACAGTGTTTAAATAATACCAGGAAGAAAAATAAGTCACACGGGATCACTTACCACTCGTAAGTACAGTTAAAAAGGTTAATTTGTTGAAAATTACATTAATATTTAATGTTTGCTTCGCCATATTTGTGAGAGCGAGATAGATATTACAAACATGCGTGAGAGACACGATACGCACATATTGCAATGTCATTTCATAATAGTAAACATTCGGTGATTCGGCCAACAGTCGGCGGCTAACGCGATTTTGCTTGCACTACAGCGCCGTCTCATATCTCTGTCCTTGTCTATCGGTAACTGTAGGTTTGGGACTGGTGATGACACTGAACACAGATGTGTGAGTTTCGGTGCATATAGTCGTGCGCCGAGCCCAGGTTTTCTGATCGCCATGTTAGCGCGTAACGTATCTTCCTCTTTTTAATACATCAATGCCTAAGACATAGAACCTAGCTTCATAAATTAAAAAGTCTATTGAAATCTATTTTATTATGCAAACTTAAAATCTTGTAAATACTGGTCTTTTTGAAGCCATGGATAAAAAAGTAGAAAAACAAAATTTTGGGGTTGGAAAATTTCGGAATACATTTGTTTCGTTTTTTGATTTGCTTGATTGCATCCTTGTTTTCGCCGTTGTGAAAAAATTCTGAAATTCTAAAGTCTTACGGCTCTCGTACCCATAAATCATGCTTCTATCACCCGAGGATTGTACGAGAATCATCACTATGGTGGAATTGGGAACCCTAAGTGGAGGGCTGAAAGGGACTGCGTGGCTATCGCCCTTCAGACCTCCCCTAGATGGCTAGTTCCTGAAGACTGCTAGGCTATCGAAGCAGGAACTAGTCGTACTAAGGATCAGAGCTGGCTGCGTGGCTACCGAACTCTGATCCTTAGTACGACTAGTTCCTGTTGGGTTGTCACATGATAAAATTAATTATTGTAACGTGTAACATAAGTTGGCAATAAATTATCATCAAGTTCAATGGGGCTTTAATTCTGCATCGACCATCGTATTGTGTTTGTATTATGTTGTTCACAGTTGAGATGGTATTTTTTCAGGAAATTTGGAGACCAGGTTAAGCAACACTTGACGAGGTCGGTCCGTGGATGGGTGACCATTTCAACATACCGAGATTCCTCCGTGCCTCGGCAAGCACGTTAAGCCTTTGATCCCAGCTGTCATTTGGAGATCTTTGACAGTCTATACGGGTAGTTAGAAGCCTGAGATCTGTCACCAGTCTTGCCAAGGAGTATCGTGTTACCTAATTGGTGTTGTGTATGTGAGTTTATATGTTTGTAAACGCACCCACGATACAGGATGAAATTCCTAGTGTGGGGCAAAGTGTAAAAAAAACTGGGTTCTAGAGGTCAAATAGGCAGTCGCTCCATGTAAAACACTGGTACTCAGTTGAATTCGGTTAAACTGGAAGCCGACCCCAACATAGTTGGGAAAAGGCAGTCAGATTGATATGATGTCAGAAATATGATCATCCATTATGTACCGAAATATATAGTATACTGAGCGCGGATGACTTGACTTGCCATTTATGGTAGAACTGATATGGAGATCAAAGTATGGCACATGAACATTGTATCTATTAAAACAAAACTATCTAATAGTAAATGTGTTTTTTTAGGTTCCGTACCGCAAAAGGAAAAAACTGAACCCTTATATGATCACTTGTTTTCCGTCTGTCTGTCTGTCAATACCCTTTATCTCGGGAACGCGTGCAGGTATAGAATTGAATTTAATATCGTACTATCGAATTTGCAACCTCTAGCAGCAGTGATAAGATCAAACTTATAAAGATAAAGATAATTTATTTGCCATAACATGTGTTTACATACCTTATGCATGCAAGATGTTGACTTAATTTGTAGCACATACATGTTTTGCCTATCGAGGCGTACAAATATAAAGTTTACAAAATTATTTATATTAATTAAATCGTTATAAAGAACATTTGGATTATAAATTTTAAACAAAAACAATAAATTGATCGTAAGTGAATGTCAGAAAAACGAAAAAAAAATAAAAAACTAACTATAGATCGTCATCCTTATCAAATCATAAAAATATCATAAATAATCAAGTTCAAATTAAAAATAAAATGTCAGAGGTATAATCAAATCATAAAATGTCATTAAGATTTGTGGTTAGTTAATTAAAATAATGTCAAAGAAAAATATAATAAAATCATAAAATGTCTTGCAAAATCAAGATTAATAATATAAAAAAATGTCGCAAAAGTACAATAAGATCATAAAAATCAGGGTTGATAGATAAATAAAAAAACCCAAAATAATAAAATGTCAAAAAAGTACAATAAAATCATAAAGTAATATCAAAGAAAAATACAATAAATCATAAAATGTCTTGCAAAACCAAGATTAGAGTAATATAAAAAAAATCGTAAAAGTACAGTAAGATCATAAAATGTTATAAAAATCAGTGTTGATAAAAAAAACCCAAAAGAATAAAATGTCAAAAAAGTACTATCAAATCATAAAAAAATGTCAAAGAAAAATACAATTAAATCATAAAATGTCTTGCACAATCAAGATTAATAAAATCAAATGATGTCAGCAAATTACAGTACAATCATAAAATGTCATAAATATCAATGAAATATAAGGAAAATGCTGTCAGGTACAAACTAAACAAAACAAAATGCAAATTAGTATGAATGTTATATCAATTAAATAATAAGATGACTTAAAAGAAGAAAAAAAAAGCAAATAATAAAAGAAAATAATGTCATTATTGTAAAATATTATCATTCAAGAAATCACGTATATGGTAATAAGTTTTGTCTGTTAATAAATCTCGCATCTTTTTTTTAAATAGGTTTGCTGGCAAAGCTTTAAATGATTGCGGTATTTTATTGTACATTTTAGGCGCCATACAAAAGATACTCTTTGACATTAAAGCTGTTTTTGATGTGTGCAAGCAAAGTTGGCTATTGTCACGTCTATTACGGGGGAGGGTGTCAGCTAGTCGTGGGAATAGTTCCGGATTTAGTTTTACAAATGTTACTAATTCGAAAATGTAAAGTGAAGGTAAGGTTAATAATTTGTATTTCATAAAATATGGCTTACAGCTGTCTATGGTACTTAAATTGAACATAGCTCGAATACATCTTTTTTGAGCCTTAAACGCTATTTCTTTGTCAGTCGAGTTTCCCCAAAATATTATACCATAGCGTAGCAACGATGCAACTAGCCCATGATATGCAGTTACCAATGCCTCTGTGTTAAGTTCTGGGGCAAGTTTATATAAGGCATACGCAGAGGAGCTCAGCCTTTTACTTAAGTATTCGATGTGTTCCTTCCAGTCCAACTTTGCGTCTATCATAATTCCCAAAAATGTTGTGTTGTCAACTTTCTTAAGTAATGTGTCATTGTACATAGCTTTAATGTCATTTACCGCCTGGACTCGCTGCCTAAAATGCATAATGGTTGTCTTATCTAAATTTATTTTAAGGTTGTTTCTATCTAACCATGATATTATTGATGTCAAAGATTGATTTATGTCATTTTCATATATGTCGTTATTATTGCATGCTATAGTCATTGTACTGTCGTCGGCAAAGAGCGTCATGGGGTGGTCAGTTGCACTAGGCAGGTCAATAATGTAAATAATAAAAAGCAAAACTCCCATTACGCTACCTTGGGGAACACCGTACATAGGTGTGCGTTCGTTTGACCTGTAAATTTCTTCTCTCTTCGTTTTAATATTAATTCTAGTTATTTCTGTGTATTGCTTTCTATTAGTCAGGTATGATTCAATAAGGTGCAGTATGTTTCCTCTTATGCCATAGGCTTCTAGTTTCTGTAATAGTACGCTATGATCAACGTAGTCAAAAGCTTGCGTCATATCGCAATAAATGGCGCATACCGGGATTCTCTTGTCCATATTATTTATGACGGTATGTAAAAACTCGTAAATTGCCATATTTGTGGACCTATTTTGCCTAAACCCCTTTTGCTCGTTACTAAATATATGTTTGTTTTCAAAATATGAATAAAATTCTTTATAGATATATTTTTCAAAATTTTTAGATAATATTGAGATTAAGGCAATTGGTCTGTAGTTAGCCATGTGCTCTCTACTGTTTTTCTTAAATAATGGTTTTACTACAGATACTTTTAGGGCATCCGGATAAACACCTCAATATATAGATAAATTAATAAGGTGGCTTATATGTGTACAAATAGTCTCAGAAACATACTTTACCACCTTAGTAGAAATACCGTCGTAACCTGTACTATTTGTAGATTTTAGACCTTTCACAATATGTATTATGTCTGTAGGTATACTGGGCGCAACAAAGATTGAGTCTTTCCGTTTTATCACATTTGCGGTTACGTTATTTCCCGAGCCCTAAACTGTTAAATGCATTAGCGATTTCAAGAGGGTAATTTATTATTTTGTCATTTACATTTATATGACTAATGGATTCTTTAGGTAAAGAAGGTTTAGATTTATTTATTATGTTCCATGTCGTTTTGGATTTATTTGTAGAAGTTTTAATTGAGTAATTATTTTGAGCACGTCGAGTCAATTTCAGTACGATACCTCTAGGTAGAAAGGTCGTATAAACCACTTTGGCCAAATTGAGTTATATATACCATTTTTCTCAGAATTTTTTTCTCTATCGATCTGTATATACGAAATGCAGAAATACGCACAAATAATGGTTAATACGACCCAGAAATTTTTGGTCATAGCCTCTAAAAAAGGTAAATTTTTAATGTAAAAGCCGAATGATTTTATTTTGTAGTTTTTTTATGATGTAATGACCATATTTTTTATTAACTAAGGGCGTAAAAATAGTCGTTTATTGTAAATGGTTTATACGCCCCAACGTGTTAAATGCATTACCTAAACATAGTTTAATTCGACGTCGTAAATCCAAAGGCAGTTCGCGACGTTGGTGTATAAACCAAGAAGCACTTTACGACCAACACACAAGGCTCGCATTTGACGCGCAGCGACAAGCAGAAGAGCGAGGTAGACAGCTTGGATGCAAGTTCGCGCACTGAGCGTTTCGTCACAAGTTTCGTTTACAAGTTTTATTGTTATTACAACAAATGAATAATAAGTAGTGACTAAATAATACATCAAAATGGAGGGAAACACTAAAAAAGGAACCCTGGATGCTTTACTTCGACGGAGGCAAGTGCTTAGTGAAATGTACGAAAGTCGACGGTTAAAACCTGTGAAAACGTGAGTACCTACACACTTAATTTAGCACTGTTAGCTTATTTGGTAACAATTATTGTAGATGAATTCGTGTTATAAATAGGTAAATAATGGGGACTGAGTCACCCACGTCCGTAGGAGTATACCCCATTCGATTCCCTACACGTGGTCCCCGGGTGGTGCAAATCAGGTGACACCAACTGGTGGTAGGCTTCGGCCGAGGGCTTGCGACCACCCACCGGGCAAAGACGTACCGCCAAGCGGCCTAGCCGTGTTCCGGTACGATGCTCGGTGTAGCCAATTAGAGGAGTTGGGTCGAGACAGCTGTTCCACTGCATGCAGACCAGCCTGACGCGCACTGGTATGGATGTGTCGGGAGACTGGTCGCGGAGGGTAGCGGGATCCGAGGCACGGTGCGCCGCTGGCCGACCGCAGGTAGTTGGGGGCCCAAGTAGTGTGCCAGCCACATACGAAAGGCTGCCCCGCCAACTGTCGAAAAATCCCGGAATGCACCATCGTGCTGGTTGGCGACCAGATGGGAGGGCCCGATGGACATTTCGGGGGGGCTCGGGCGTCCCCGCAGTCTCCAGACTAGTGCCCCAATGATGGCGTCCTATCAGTGCGTGTCTGTAGGTTAACAGCGTGGAACCTCGTCTCACTTCCTTCTCTCACCCTTCACTCTTATACATACATGACAAGGAAAAATCAAACTAGAGTTCAACAGCGGCTGCACCCCCTCCCAATCAAAGTGCACCTTACAAATATCAGAGGACTGCACTCCAATCTCGTAGCAGTCCATCATCATCTCGGGACTGATAAGCCGGCTCTCTTTTTCCTTTCGGAGACGCAGATCAGATGTCCGTCAGACATATCCTACCTTACATACCCAGGGTTTACCCTGGAGCACAATTTTAAGCTTCGCGCTGGTGTATGCATGTACGCCCGAGACGACATCTGTTATCGGCGTCTCCGAAACCTTGAGGACTCTAGGTTTTCTGTGCTGTGGGCTTTGGTAGACACAGGCCACGATAAAATTATCTACGCCTGTGTCTACCGTTCGCACAACGGTGATCAGGAGACAACCAGGCTCACAGAGTACCTTGGTGAGGCGGCTGATATAGCGCAGCAACGGTATCCTTCCGCCCAATTGGTGTTACTGGGGGACTTCAATGCCCACCATCAGGAGTGGCTCTTCCCGTACCAGAGCACTGATCACGCTGGGCGGGAGATGAGAAAGCTTGCGCTTGCTTTGAATCTCGCCCAGCTGGTCCAGGGGGCAACGAGGGTGCCGGATGTTGATTCGCACACAGCCAATTGCTTGGACCTTCTGCTGACAACAGATCCAGACCGATACTCGGTGTCGGTATCTTCACCTTTGGGTAGTTCCGACCATTGTCTGGTGAAGTCTGTATTCGTCCACTCCCCGCCCGATCCCAGCCCAAGAGGCGCACGGCGGGTTTGGCGGTACAAGTCAGCAGATTGGGATGGGATGCGTTCTTTCTTCGCATCTTATCTTTGGCAGCCCACTTGCTTCGCTTCGGCTGATGCTTCGTCGTGCGCGGACGCCGTGACGGATGTGTTGCGTCAGGGAATGGAGTACTACATTCCGTTCTATGACGTAGCAATGTCTAGCGCTGACCGGCCATGGTTTGGCGCCGAGTGTAAACGCGCTGACTCGCTTAAACATGAGGCGTACCTGGCATGGGTCGACGCTCGGACGCGCAAAGCAAGCGACGTGAGTCAGCTGAAGAGAGCCTTCAATAGGGCTGCCAAGTCCTGCAAGAAGGTGATGCGAAGGGCACGTTTTGACCATATTAGCAGAATCGGGAACAAACTAGCTTCATACCCTGCTGGTAGCAAAGCGTTTTGGTCCCTGGCTAAGTCGGTTGAATCAAACTTTTGCCGTCCCTCACTACCACCACTGCTGAAACCCGACGAGTCACTAGCCCACACCGCAGAGGAGAAAGCAAACTTGTTTGCCTCGCTTTTTGCGGAATCTTCACGTCTGGATTCTGGTGATGCGCGGCCCCCTCCTTCTCCTGATGGATGCGAGACGAGTATGTCGAACATTCGCATCCATCAAAAGGACGTTCGTAGGGTACTGCGCAACCTCGACGTGAACAAAGCTAGTGGCCCCGACGGGATACCAGCAATTGTTCTGAGAACCTGTGCGCCTGAACTGTCTCCGATCCTAACACGCCTGTTTCGCCTTTCGTATGAGACTCGAAAAGTGCCGAATGCTTGGAGGCAAGCTAACGTTCAGCCTGTGCCCAAGAAGGGCAGTCGAGCTGACCCGGCCAACTACAGACCCATTTCGATTACGTCCATCCTCTGCAAGAGTATGGAACGGGTACTCAACTCTAAACTCCTGGCATACCTAGAAGCTAATGACATCCTCAGTGACCGCCAATATGGCTTCCGCCAAAATCGGTCAACTGGGGATCTTCTAGCGTATGCCATTCACATCTGGAGTGAGGCCATCGAGAGGCATGGGGAAGCGCTTGCCGTGTCCCTGGACATCTCGAAGGCTTTTGACAGGGTCTGGCATGAAAGCCTTATTGGTAAGCTTCCTTCATTCGGTCTGCCCAGTGGTCTGTGCGTTTGGATTGCAGATTTCCTGAGGGACCGGTCCATCCGAGTAGTTATTGATGGCCGCTCGTCTGACCAACTGGATATTAATGCCGGGGTTCCTCAGGGATCGGTGCTCTCAGCAACATTGTTCTTGCTTCACATAAACGATCTGCTAAAACCGGCACCTTTAGGTATGCGGACGACAGCACTGTTGCTGAGAGATACGTCTCCGACGCGCGCGCTACTGGGCCTCAAGTCCAGTCTCTGCGAGAGGCCATGGTTGGGCGCTTGAATCTGTCCTTGAAGGCAGTCTCCGAATGGGGCGATGCCAATCTGGTCAGTTTCAATGCTGCTAAGACCCAGGCGTGTCTTTTATCCGCTAAAAGGAGCCAGTTCCACCCGGCTCCTTCTTTCCGGGATGTGACCGTGCCGATAACGGACCGACTTGAGCTTCTTGGCGTTACGTTGACATTGACCCTCAATTTTGGTCCATTCATTGAGGCAAAAGCTTAGCTGGCTGCCAAAAAGTTGGGGATTCTTGCGAAGGTGAGACGGTACTTCACCCCAAAGCAGTTGCTTAACTTGTATCAAGCGCAAGTTAGATCATGCATGGAGTACTGTTCTCATCTCTGGGACGGATCTGCCAAATACCAGCTGGATGCACTCGAGTCGATCGAAAAACGAGCCAAGAGGCTTATCGGCAATGAGATACTGGTCGAGTCTAGGCTCCAGAGCCTTGAACATCGGCGCCGAGTTGCCAGCCTGTCGGTTTTTTATCGGTTACATTTCGGGGAGTGTGCGTTGGAATTGCATGAACTGATTCCTCCTAGCCCGTTCCATCATCGGACTACAAGACGTACGGCGATGCGTCATCGATACATGGTGGACATCCCACCCATACGCACCAAACGTTTTGGGAACACTTTTATTATACGAACAGCAAAAGAGTGGAATTCCCTGCCTGAGTCTGTGTTTCCCGATAGCTACAACCTGGGAGTCTTTAAGTCAAGAGTGAATAGGTTACTTCTAGGCAAGCGTGCTCCATCGTCGACCACATCATCGCTTACCATCAGTTGAGATAGTGGTCAAACGCAAGCCTATTTCATATAAAAAAAAAAAAAAAAAAAAAAAGAATTATGACTTAGTATAGATTTAAAATATAAACTCACAGTACTTAATTGATAATTTACCTTTGCTGTTGATACCTTTAATTTATAATGGACTAAGATTTACGACCTAGTATTGATTTAAAAAGGCCTTGATCGTTTGCAGTTTGTTTACACTTCCTTGCGTTTAAAATAATATTTTCTTTCATTCCTTCAATTTGTCATGTAACGTTTGCTGGATCCGCATTAACGACTCAACAATTTTATAGGAAATGGTTTATACACCCTTCAAGCTATGATACTTTATAATAGACTAGCAAGTACGAAGTAACAAAAATTCTAAACAATCTTCGTCATCTTGCAGGAAATGGTTTTTACGACGTTCTTCGCTTAAAATATTTTCTTTTATTCCCTCAAACGACATGCTACTAATATTAGACCTGCATTTACAACTCACGTTTTTTTAAGGGATAGCTTAAAACCCTTAAATCGCAAAATAAAATCGTGGCCCGAGCACATAGTAAAACAACGCGTATAGTTATACAAACAAGGCTCAATATTGTATGGCATAAAATTTTGGTTCCGCGGTGATGATAACGAGAAGAATTTTAAAATGTAGCCAGATACATAGTGTTTTAATTTTACTTAAGCTTAATTTAAAATAATACAGTAAATATTGTTAAGGACTCGACACGAAAAAATTTATTGCAAAATGATTTAAACCTTTATTAGTAACCGTAACTTTATCTCAGCTATTTTCCTATACCTATTCTGTGTGTTTGTGACTTTATTTCTTCTTTCAGTTCAACCCAACAAGTAGAGCCCGCAGTAAATACGCCACACAATATATCACAGCATTCGCAACAGAGTATTTTATCGGATAGTGACGTTATAGAAGACAGTGACTCAAAAATGAAATGAAATCAACGCATTTAGAAGTGATTCAGATAAATTATCTTTTACCAGGGCACACTTACATGCCTGTGGACTCTGTTCATGCAACTATCGAACGTGAAGTTCAAAAAATTACTGTCTGGAGTCCAACACAATGGCCATCATACTTTGAGGCTGCGAGAAAAATCCTAGGCCTTATAATGTTAATGTAATGGAGTATTCTGATTTTCTCAATTGAAATGAAATAACTGCTGAGACAATTACAAATGAAACTTCTAAAACCCTGAAAATGGGAAACATCCGAATTATTACGTTGAAGAAAAAGAATCCAAATGAAATGTACATTAAATATTCTATGAAAGAAGAGACGTCACCACGTAAAGTAATATTATTAAAAAATCTAGCAATATAGAAAAAGGTAAAGGTAGAGGTAAAGGAAGATCGAAAAGCCGTGTGATATTACCCGAACAAGGTTTAAACAATGATACACATGAAAAGGTGATGATTATGTCCCCAACTGCACTTTATAAAAACAAATTGCAAATATCAGATGTATAATATAGAGATTTAAAACGTCTATATGATAATGGCATTATACCAAAAATGTACCACCATGATTATTTTAACTTACCCCATTGAAATGTGGCTGACTCTGTTACGCTAACCGACGAAGAAGACGAGGAACAGCTAATTGAATAATACAATTATTATTATAAAAGCAAACAAAAAACAATTATAATTATTATTTACGTAATTTCACATTTCGTTCGTTAGCAAAATATTATTTAGTAAAAAAACAAGACTATGTTAAATGATTGTATTATTTGTCACCTAAGTTTATTTTTTGAAAATGTGTTTCTCAATTCATAATTCGTTTTAAAATAATTTATAATAATAATTATAGGTCTACCAGAATCTCATGGCAAAAAGGGAAATAAAAATTTGTTGTATGCAATACTGGGGAAAATGGATCAAACGATCTTGATACTGTTTAATTTTTATTTATGTCTTTAGTATTAATGAACATGAGGTACCTATATTATAGTAGTCACAACGAATCTTTGTGTCTTTGAACTTGGTCCTGCCAACCATTGCGTAAGAAACAGTTTGTCATCGAGTATACTGCATGGAGTAAGCAAGATAGGACGATGACAAAAAAGACAAAAGATATTTATTTCAACTGGGCCACCAAGCGGCACTTTTGAATGACACAATTTAAATTTACATGGAATAAAAGTTGATTCTACCGTGCATTCGGAAAGTAGCTTGTTATGGAGAAGAATGCACAAGAAACTCCGTAAGCTTATGTGACATACATAAGCGAGTGAAAGAGACAGTTATACAATGCTATCTTTGCCTTCAACATTGACACAAAAATAGCTACTGCGCGGGGTCTTGCAACCAATTCAGAGACACAAAGATCCACTGTGAGTATTATAGGTATGTGAATGAGTAATGTTGTTATACATCGTGTTCTTAACATAGGAAAAATAAATCAATTGAATATTAATTTATGTACTAATTTATTATTTAGCATTTAAATCATACTAATAACTTAAAACCTCATTCAGAACTAGAAAACTAGAATACGATTCCATGAACTCCACTGGCATTTCAAAAACTTGTATCTTTGTAGTTTTATGTCATCTCTCTCCATCAAAATGGTTCTTTTTCATTGGCATTTAACATATTCAAAACCAATCTCTTTAAGTATAAAGTCTGTAAAAAATAATAAAATGTATCATGTTACTTAAAGTCATTCATCATCATCAGTCTATATATATATATTTTATGTAAGTTTTATGGCCTGGTTGCTAGGACCTTTTAGCCACGTCTTTGGAAAGAGTTTTGGATCTTATATTTATTCTTTAGTATGCGTTAGAAGGCGGATGTAACAGATTCTAATGTTTTTTGGAGTATTTGGCAGCAAATTGTATCGAGTCAGTCTTCCCAGTAAGCTTTGCAGAGGCAGTCAATACTACAATAAAATACACCGCTCCACTATCCCGAGATCGCTTCTGTCAATGATTTTACAAATTGTCCAGTTGCGGAGACAGTTGAGACACAAAACTACACCAATAATATATCACAATATCCACTAGGAATCAATTTGCAAATAATATTAACAGCCACTGAACTTCACTCGACAAAATCCCGCCAAAAACTCCCGTCTATATACACGTCCCACTGCAGGGCGCGGATTATTACTTAATATTTTTCTTACGTCAAAGATTCTCAATCTCCGTTAAAATCAATATCTTGTCGAAGAATTAGTAACAGTGACATTACTGTTGCCATTTCCTTTCGGCCATCATTCGATGTGCCCTGACCTAAGATTTACCATATAATAGTAATGGAAAGAAATTAAAATTAAGTAAGAAAAATATAAATTAAACTAAAAGTATCAAAACAAGTCAGTCCAACTTACCGGTCCACTCTACGACGCACTTTAAAATCAAAGATTGAGTTTGATTAACGCCTTCTTCTTCCCTTATTTTATGATACACAATGAAAACAATATGTCTCGCTTGAGATCGAAGTGGGTTTTTCGACATTTTCACAAAAATAACAAACTTTCAAGATAATATCAAAAAAGTTCAGCAGCGGTTGACACATCAAGTACTTTGATTTGATAGGTGACAATTGACATTGCCATATGAAAATCACAATTTAAAAAAAATAAAAAATGCCATGAGATTCTGGTACACCTATAAAATAATTTATAGTAACAATTCATAAATAATTTTAAACTAATTATGAATACAAATTTATATCATAAATAAGTTACTTATTAGTACATAAGTTAGTTACGTTTAGTGCTTGATCGTTTTTAGGGTTCCGTAGCCAAATGGCAAAAAACGGAACCCTTATAGATTCGTCATGTCTGTCTGTCTGTCTGTCTGTCCGTCCGTATGTCACAGCCACTTTTTTCCGAAACTACTAGAACTATGCTGTTGAAACTTGGTAAGTAGATAGATGTATTCTGTGAACCGCATTAAGATTTTCATAAAAAAAATAGAAAAAAAACAACAAATTTTGGGGGTTCCCATACATGAAACTGAAACTAAAAAAATATTTTTTCATCAAACCCATACATACGTGTGGGGTATCTATGGATAGGTCTTAAAAAATTATATAGAGGTTTTTAATACCATTTTTATCTAAATTGAATAGTTTACGCGAGAGACACTTCCAAAGTGGTAAAATGTGTGTACCCCCCCTGTAACTTCTAAAATAAGAGAATGATAAAACTAAAAAAAATATATGATGTACATTACCATATAAACTACCACCGAAAATTGGTTTGAACGAGATCTAGTAAGTAGTTTTTTTTCAATACGTCATAAATCGTAAACCGCAATTTACCAAGTACGGAACCCTTCGTGCGCGAGTCCGACTCGCACTTGGCCGGTTTTTGTTTATTTATTTAGTTGCAATTCAATAAATAACTTAGTAAGTAAGCCTTAGTACAAAGGCTTAATTCAATAATTTATTGAATTAAGTACATTTAAATATGTATAAAAATGATCAATTGTTAATTTTATAAATGATTAAAATGCCTAATTACTTTAATTTAGAATAATTTTAGATTTTTATGACTAAGTAGTTTTTTTATTTCACTTTTCAGTTTAAGTTGTTATAATTATTTTTTCAATTTAAAAATGTTAAACCTGTTAGGTATGTTGTGCCATTTTTGAAATAATAGTAAATGTTGATTAGAAGGTAGTATAATACTTAATAAATGTTGATTTCGTATTTCAGGTAGTTTTATTTTATTTGAATCGACCATTATTTTGTATTAGAATAATAATAATTGAGTTCCTACTAATTCTGAGAGTAACAGGATTGTTTATTAGTCAGAATTCATTTGATCTAAGATTATAAATGGTGTTTAGGACCTAATTAAAGGTTTATAAAATGAGACTAAAGTGGACTGTAAAACACTTATATTATGGTTCTGAAGGACAGTATAATGTTGGAAATGACTTAGGACAAGTAATATGCGCGCGCGTCGTCGACCGTGCTCGGTGGTGGAGTGCGGTGCGGGCGGCCAGCCCGCTGCCGCGGTGTCGTCCCGCGCCGCGCCGCGCCTTGTCTATGATTCACGTCTTGTCTGCGTGAACATCCTCCCCGGGTTGAAGCATTCAAACTAGAGGAAGTGGGCAAATATTATTAAAAGAACGTAGTAACGTCCCCTTCTTCGTCTTCAACTCGACCACACGCGTTGTCCCGTCGTTCCCCGGGAAGACCTTCGTGACACGTCCCAATGGCCACAGCAGTGGTGGTTGTCCTCTCTCCTTGATGAGAACTAACGTTCCCTCTGCCAGTTGTCCTGTAGATGAAGTCCATTTGGTCTTAAGCTGCAGCAGAGAAATGTATTCTAAATGGAACCGCTTCCAAAAATGCTGCTTTATATGCTCCACTCTGTGATAACGCTCCAAGCGGCTGATATTTGTGTCAGTCACCTGTGGATGCGGAACAGCAATAAGTGATCGTCCAATCAGAAAATGTGACGGGGTGAGGACAGTGAAATCTAGTGGATCCGAGGAAAGTGGTGTGAGAGGACGGGAGTTAAGAACAGCTTCTATTTGAGTCAAGCAAGTGATCATTTCTTCGTATGTGAAATGTGTTAGCTGTAGTAGTCGTTTCAAGTGGTGTTTTGTAGACCGCACGGCAGCTTCAGCAATGCCGTTGAAATGTGGAGAGTATGGAGGAGCAAAGGTAAATTCAATGCCCTTTTGAGCAACTTCATACGAAATATTTGAATCTTGTAAGAATTTTTGCAATTCGTTACAAGTGCCGACAAAATTAGTACCGTAATCGGATAAGATGCTCTTAGGTTTGCCACGACGAGCAACGAAACGGTTTAAAGCAGCCATATAGCCCTCCTTAGTAAGGTCTGTCACGAGTTCAATATGAACAGCTTTAACTGCAAGACAAACGAAAATGCATAGATACGCCTTTTTCTTATTCGTAATATTTGGTTTTAATCTGAAACGCCAGAGCAATTGTCGTTTCTTTTTGCTGCATAGTTTAATTCCGTTTGAAATCCATTTTGCTTTTTTTGTAACATTTAAAGAGACTTTTTATAGATCAACACAATTAAGAGATAAAGCCGTTATTGGCGCATATTTTACACTCGCAAGGGAATCAAAACCTACAGATAAATTTGGCCAGAAGCAATGTCTTAAAGCACACGTAAAGGAAAAAATTTGAAAACCATAAATTAGTACCTACATAAAAAAAAAACAAGATTAGTAACTTATTTGCAGTTGGTAAACTGACCGCGACTTATGTCGATGTATGGTGACTAAAATTTTCCTACGGCAAAGTTAATTTTGTCCTTCAAATCTGTTTATCTTATTGTTAGAGCCATGTTCGGTGCCCTCGTAGTTTATGAACTTCAGTAATGTTAATTAGTTATTTTGGTAAATGTGGCTGTTTGTACGGAAACCTCAGTGCGCGAGTTTGACTCGCACTTGGCCAGTTGTTTTAACACCAACTACCTATAGTGTCGTGGTGACCCATTGGCTAAGACCTCGTCGTATCTTGGGTTCAAATCCAGGCAAGTAATAATATATGTAGATACAGTCTTGAACGATTTTACCTTTTTGAAAGATAAATTTAACTCTATTGGACTAGAACTTAACCTTTCGAAATGCGTAATTTCCTCCCCCAAACGACTGACCGACAGACTACTTTAGCAAAATTCAACGCCATAACACCTAATATTAAAATTACTGAGAGAAATACTCTTCACCTCCTGAGGTCTCCTATTTTTGATGAATCCTTTTCAAATTTCATTGAACAGAAAATACAACATTTTAACAATGTCTCGGCAAAACTTTTCAAAATAACATGCATTTGGTCTTCACACTTATTCGATATTGTAGCTTTGGACCCAAATTTACTTATAGCCTTCGCTCCTCTCATTTATAAAAACACCCACAACTTTTAGAAAATAGTAGATCAAATCTAAAAATATAAAAGAAGAAAGTGACTGACTGACTGACTGACTCACTCACTGACCATCAACGCACAGCCCAAACGGCTGAAGCTTCAATCATGAAACTTGGCATGTAGGTTCCTTTGGTAGTGTAGGTGAGCACTAAGAAAGGATTTTTGGAAATTACACCCCTAAGGGAGTGAAATAGGGGATGAAAGTTTGGATGTTTGTGTTGTGTTGTTGTTGTTGTTTGGGTTTGGAAGTATGCTGGTGTTGATTTGAGGGAGAATTGCTTTTCCCATGGACAGTTCTATGTAGCGTGTTCACGTGTTAGCTCATCAAATAGTCTGGTGATATTGGCGCCAACATCCAAAATGGTTAAAAATATTGTTAACAAGGAAATACTATAATTTAATTACTTACTTATGATTATGATTACTTATTATTAGTCATGGGTAAACACAGAAATAATGAAGGGATAGGGACAGGACAAGGATAGAGCGTATTGATTTAAAGTAGGTAAGTATAAGTCAGTCCTAAGAAAAACTTTCATATTACATTATTTTTATCATAATTATTTTTTACTTTTTCTCTACATACTGTTAAAATATGGAAAGGAGAAGCATGTAGTCTACGCGTGCGAAGCCGCGGGCAAAAGCTAGTAATAAATAAAACACTTTCATCTATCCTAAATGTGGCCTTGGACTACTGAGCATGGCAGCAAGCCACGCTTCTCATTGGCTTGGGTGGCCTCGGCGTCCGTAAAATTTCAAGTATAAGTTTACCAGCCTTCCTCTCCTCAGTCCACGGTACTGATAAATTAACCAGGCATATCTTATCTACTTCACTGGTTGATTTTGAGGTACCGTGTTTGACCGATGCGTTGAGCGCTTCGAAAATGCCCAAAAACCCTGTCCTCCCATAGACGATGGGATGTGCCGCTCGTATTATACTGAGATGAGCGTTCACGTTTGCTTGCTGTGGGGAATGGGAGTCGGGTTCGAGGCTTAAAGCACACCCGTCTTCCACCATAGGCACTATGATGGATGACTTTTTGATTCGGCACGCAACCTGCCTACGCTTAGGCGCATTTTTTGTTGCTCCACATCGGTGCGAATGTGGTGAAGCTGTTGGCAGCCTCGGGCATGGCCTGTCTAGTTGCACGAGGGTAGGCCGCGTAGCACGGCACGCCAGCAACAACGACATTATTTGTCGAGCCCTTATCATCGCCAGCGTACCAGCTGTATTAGAACCTAGCGGCTTGTATGTGACGATGGGAAGAGACCAGATGGTATGAAGTTGGTGCCGTGGAAGGTAGGTAGTCCTCTGGGATGCAGCCTGTGTCGACACCCTTGCGTTATCTCATGTTCCTAGTACGACAGGATATGCTCGCGCTGCTGTTGCTGCTACTGAAGGCCTCAGCGGCACAAACACAGTAACCCAATTGGGATTACAGTTTTGAGCGGTTTCTACACGTCAAGTCTCCTTTTTAAGGAGATCTCTCGCCGACTGATCGATACTGTGTGTGGGCTGGTTCGTTCTTTGCGCAAAGAACCAGCATTGCCATTTAACGTTGCAATGCTGCCAGTCTTCTGGGCACGATCCTGGACGGCAGTGATGTGGAGGAGTACTTAGACGCCTAGGCGTACCTTTCTTCTTAGTTTATGTATAAGTTAGTATAGTTTAGTGTTGTTTACTGTTTAAGTATGCACATTTTTACACCTACGTTTTGCAATAAAATTTCCGTACCTATCAATGTGATTTATTCAAATTCAAGACAACAGTGAAGAAAAACATCACCTGAGGACATCTGGACAGTATATAAAGTTTAAAATCCCCTAGCCGCATTGCGCAAGAGCGTGGTGATTGAAGGTCGTAGTTTCTCTATACAAGTATTAGAAGAGACACAGGCTGGTATTAGTATTAGATATCTAAGCAGCATAGATTTTCGCGCCGTATTTTATGAAAATCTCAACTGGCTCGATGTTATTATTATTTTAGGGGAGTTTGTTGCTCTACTTCTTCCTAGCTACAACACTAAGAAATGGTGACGAGCGGGCGTTTCGAGGAACTACAAAGACAGAGATATTTTATTTCCACCAGGCCTGAACGTTACATCAAAATTCTACCGTGCATTCGGAACGTAGTGTTATGGAGAAGAACGCACAAGAAACTACATACTCTTTTATAAATTAAATAGTTTTTTTTACAATATTAGGTACATAAGTACATACATTAATAAATTCATTTATGTGAGGACAATGCATCCAGAATCACTACACACTATACTACTCACACATGTACTGTGCAGTTTTATGATAGGTACTAGAAAAACATTAACATCCGAAGCTGATAGAGAGTTATGACCAAACCCAACTGACGGCGCCCGTTCAGAATATGACGCATGGATCGGCACCACCCTTTTTTTTTTTTTTTTGTTCCGGGGTGGAAAATCCTCATCGGATGTCCTGGGTCTGTCAGACTCCTACTGACTAAAAACCACCCCGGTGTTCCATCTCACACCTACGCTGGGGGTCGCGGGAACAATGATACTTCCGCAACCCTCGGCTAGTGCCGGCCCGCCTCTGCGGGCCACGGTCTTGGGTTAGAGGGGGAGTGAGGAGTTTGAATCCCCCCGCGACGTCTAAGAGGGGCGCGCGTGGAACACTACGCACCGCCACCTCGGGTCCTGATGTGTGGGGGGCGACGGACGTCCCCGAGTCCGTCGCCCCTGGACCCATTTAGGGGGGCTGGAAGAGGGCGTTGTCCGCCCTCCACCGACGCCCGGCGCGTCTACTGCGGATCGGGTTAGCAGATGAAATCTCCCTCTCCCTCTCCGCAGCCTCCTTCTGCGAGACGACTGTTTCGCAGAAGGATACCACCGCGTCCCAGGACTCCTCGCTGCCGACAATAGACTCGACTACGTCCGGCAGCGACAGGTCACTGCCTACTTCAGAGATGAGGGCACGGCGTGGCCCCTCCCAAGCGGCACACTCTGCCAGCGTATGCCGCGCCGTGTCCTCCCGATGGATCGGCACCACCCAGCTCAACCATCATGAAGGGAACCGAATGATCCAACACTCGCGCCACCATCAGCGAGACATTTGAGAGAGCATGACACACTCAACTGCCAGGGCAAACACAAGTCAACGAACAACACAAAGGTACAGCAAACGGTAGATTTACAATTGGGTACATAGTACTCACACACGTGCTGTACAGTTATATAATACTAAAAGAAATTGAATTTATATAATACAAATATATAGATACAGTCTTCAGCAGGTCCAACAATACTTCAAAACAATAATGTTCTGCATATCACTTGGTTTTGCGCCCTAGTGGTTGTGGAGCAGGACTAGCATTGAGCCAAGCATTTTTATCAGTGATGTAATCCCCCAACTTATTATATTCCTGCCTGCATAGTGTGCGTATCCACGCGCGCCCCTCTTAGACGTCGCGGGGGGATTCAAACTCCTCACTCCCCCTCTAACCCAAGACCGTGGCCCGCAGAGGCGGGCCGGCACTAGCCGAGGGTTGCGGAAGTATCATTGTTCCCGCGACCCCCAGCGTAGGTGTGAGATGGAACACCGGGGTGGTTTTTAGTCAGTAGGAGTCTGACAGACCCAGGACATCCGATGAGGATTTTCCACCCCGGAACAAAAAAAAAAAAAAAAGGGTGGTGCCGATCCATGCGTCATATTCTGAACGGGCGCCGTCAGTTGGGTTTGGTCATAACTCTCTATCAGCTTCGGATGTTAATGTTTTTCTAGTACCTATCATAAAACTGCACAGTACATGTGTGAGTAGTATAGTGTGTAGTGATTCTGGATGCATTGTCCTCACATAAATGAATTTATTAATGTATGTACTTATGTACCTAATATTGTAAAAAAAACTATTTAATTTATAAAAGAGTATGTAGTTTCTTGTGCGTTCTTCTCCATAACACTACGTTCCGAATGCACGGTAGAATTTTGATGTAACGTTCAGGCCTGGTGGAAATAAAATATCTCTGTCTTTGTAGTTCCTCGAAACGCCCGCTCGTCACCATTTCTTAGTGTTGTAGCTAGGAAGAAGTAGAGCAACAAACTCCCCTAAAATAATAATAACATCGAGCCAGTTGAGATTTTCATAAAATACGGCGCGAAAATCTATGCTGCTTAGATATCTAATACTAATACCAGCCTGTGTCTCTTCTAATACTTGTATAGAGAAACTACGACCTTCAATCACCACGCTCTTGCGCAATGCGGCTAGGGGATTTTAAACTTTATATACTGTCTAGCGGGATCCCTAGGAAAACCGTTTTATCGACGAATTCTAGCTCCTCCTTGTTTAATATAATGTTACAATCAGTACTTTCGACATTCGGCAAGGAAAATTTTACGCACTTGGTTTTTTTACCATTAAAAACTAAATTATTTGCAGTGAAGTGAACGTCAACCTGACAAGTACGTCTATTTATTTTAAAAATTTAAGATAACTAAATTAACTAAACATGGTGTTATTTGCTGATGACACATCAGCAAATAACAGCATGTTTAGTTTGTTTTCCAATAAACGGGGTAAATCGTTTATGTTTATTAAAAATAAGACAGGACCCAAACTTAAGCCCTGGGGTATCGCCATTTTCACGAATTCACACCGTTTATTTGAACTAATTGTCGTCTATCATTCAAATACGATTTAACCAAACTTAATGCTGATTGACCTAGCCCGTAATGCTCAAGTTTCAGAAGTAATGTTTCATGATTAACGCAATCAAACGCCTTCGACAGGTCGCACAAGATACCTATGGCATCTTGCGACTCTTCCCACGCATAAAATATGTGTTTTAGTAGGGTGACACCAGCGTCAGTTGTACAACGTCCTTTGGGGAAACCATGCCATGTTTATCATGCAAGATGTTATTCGTATTAAAATGAATGAGCATTTGATTTAGCATTATCTAAAACCGGCAACACGGACACTGGTCTATAATTATTTGTGTCTTTACTGTCCCCGGATTTAAAAAGTGGTATAACCTTACTAAACATTAGATCTGGAAAGACTCCTTGATCAACACACAATTTGAAAATTAAAGCTAAGTACGGCGCTATAGTCTGAATAATTGTGGTACAAGCTTTGATGGTCATTCTCCACAGATCTTTAGTCAGTTTAATCTTGATTTGCTTAAAAGCTTTTATTACTTTTATGGGGTTTATATATGAAAAATTTAATACATTCGGGCAGGCTGAAACATTCGCGTTTAAAAATCCAAAAGTAAGCGAGGGCGAAGAATTTAAGGTTTCAGTAGTTTTAATTGGGATGTTGATAAAGAAATTTACGAATTCTTGCGCAACTTTTTTGTTATCTATAATAAGTCCGTGTGTGGTCTCAAGCGTGTAATCAGTATTATTTATTTTATTCCTGTTCGTTTCATTGTTAATAATTTTCCAAACCGTCTTGATTTTATTTTCTGCTAATTTAACCTCTCTTGTAAATTCTGACATTAAATAGGTGCCAATTCTAAGCCTAATTAGAATTTTGATTTTGTACCTATATCTAACAAATATCTACTACTAGCTTCTGCACGCTACTTCGTCCGCGTCCAAATTATAAAAATGCTCCGATCGCCACCAAACTTTACAAAATTATTCGCTGGGTTAATGCAAAGATTCTCTGAAAATTTAATTAAAATCGGTCCAGCCGTTTCGATATCTATAAGGATCATACATACATACATAGGGACATATTTTGTGAATAATCTTTACAAATAAATACAATTTAAGTGTCTGTATGTAATATCAAAATAACAATGTTTTATTGAATACACGTGAAAGTAACTAAAAACGAATACGCATTTTTTTAAGATTTTTGTCTGTCTGTTTGTTTGAGCCGGTTCAATCGCCAAAACGGCTGGATTGATTTCGACAGAACTTTCAGTGGTTGATAGCTGATTTTATAAGGAGTAACATAGGCTACAGTTTATCTCGGAAAAATTAACTGCTCCTGAGGCAAAATCAAAAAAAAAAAAAAACGAGTCTGACGAGGACGAAGTCGTGGGCAACAGCGGAATCTAGCTTGTTTTTGTTTGGCGACAGGCTCGTTCATAATATAGCCCTATAGCCCATGAAATGATCTTTTTTGTTGTACATATACCTATCAGTAACGACCCATGATTATTATTATCTCTAAATAGGTATCATCAGAGTTTATTGCTTGTTATAGTATCTACTCTTAAACCTTATTTATTTATTTCCTGCCATTAATGTGAAAACGGTAATGGAAGGAGGAGTGATATTCATTGAGAATGATGGGCCAGTAATTTTACAGCGGATGTCAGAATTGATCAGTAGTAACCCATGAATCCACTACGGCTTTAACTAGTTCTTATTTACGGTAAAATTTTACAATAACCTGAATTGATAAATGATGATTCGATGAAAATAAAACACTATTACACGCGTTTCCGTTTACAAATCACCCGATTAAAATAAAGTAGCTTCGGTTTGTTAATCATTATCATTGGTACTTTTATATACAACAAGACACCAAACGGCCATATGTGGATACAAAACTATGGTATAAAGCTTGCCTGACATAATACTTGGAAAATGAATTCCAAATATATTTTCTTTAGTTTGTTTTTTATTTGCATTACCAAAATCAATGTAATTCTGAGAGTGTGAGAAACAATTTAAATCTCCGTTTACGAAGGTACTTAGAAGACCCGTACGCTAAATTCTTTTTTTTTTTACTTTTGACCTTGGAAACATGTGTTGGGTTATATGACACCCCACGCGACCAATTAAGGGTTAATTAATGTTATGAAGAGAAAGCCCAAATTGTGTGAGTTTGTTCGGACGTGCGTGTAATCTCTAGAACGACCAGAATTATTTGAAAAAAAAAATAAAGGTACATTATTCCAAATGCTTATAGCCTTATAGGCAATAAAATTATTGAGACCCAGGCAAACCCAGGGCCGGCCAAGAGTATCTAATAATTACGTAGGATAAAGACAGTGACTTCCAAAACCTATTTAAAATAGTGATATTGATAAATTAGTTTTGAAAAAGAAAGACTATTAACTTGTAGTTAGGTATGTGCTAGTTCAAGAAGAGCTACACTGTAATTACATCTAACAGATCAGAGAGATAAATGGCGGTAAGTCTAAAAAAGCACTATATTTTGTATAAAAATAACTAAGGTGATCATAGACGTAGGAGTATAGGCTGCTTGGCTAAAGTGGGATTGGCAATTAATATTGCATGTGACCTGCCACGGAAGCCACATGAAAAGAGAAATCTGGGCAATAGTATGCACTAATTGAGGATGAACAGTGCCGCCGAGGCCAGCCCAGGAGCATCCTAGACGCCTACTGCAGGCTGGCTGGTCCGAAGTGGCTCAGGAAAAGAATACTTGGAAGGATTTGGGAGATGCCTGAGCCTAGCAGTGGATAGAAAACGCAAAAAAAAAATTGTTACTCACACTCTCAGCATTACATTGATTTTGGTAATGCAAATAAAAAAACAAACTTAAGAAAATATATTTGGAATTCATTTTCCAAGAATTATGTCAGGCAAGCTTTATACCATAGTTTTGAATCCACATATGGCCGTTTGGTGTCTTGTTGTATATAAAAGTACCAATGATAATGATTAACAAACCGAAACTACTTTATTTTAATCGGGTGATTTGTAAACGGAAACGCGTGTAATAGTGTTTCATTTTCATCGAATCATCATTTCGCCAATTCAGGTTATTGTAAAATTTTACCTTAATTAAGACGTAGTAATAGCCGTAGTGGATTCATGGATTTATGGGTTACTACTGATCAATTCTGACATCCGGTGTAAAATTACTGGCCCATCATTCTCAATGAATATTACTCCTCCTTCCATTACCGTTTTCACATGTTACAGGCAGGAAATAAAAAAATAAGGTTAAAGAGTAGATACTATAACAAGCAATAAACCGTGATGATACCTATTTAGAGATAATAATAATCATGGGTCGTTACTGATAGGTATATGTACAACAAAAAAGATCATTTCATGGGCTATATGTCTATATTATGAAAGAGCCGGTCGCCAAACAAAAACAAGCTAGTTTCCGCTGTTGCCCACGACGTCGTCCTCGTCAGTCTCGTTTTTTTTTTTTTGGTTTTCCCACTGGAGCAGTTAATTTTTCCGAGATAAACTGTAGTCTATGATACTCCTTATAAAATCAGCTATAAACCACTAAAAGTCCTATCGAAATCAATCCAGCCGCTTTGGCGATTACCCGGCTCAAACAAACAGACAGAACAAAATCTTAAAAATTGCGTATTCGTTTTTAGTACCGTATGTACTTTCACACGTACTTGTACATGTACTTTCATATGTGTATTACATGTAAACATTGTTATTTTGATATTACATACAGACATTCAAATTATATTTATTTGAATAGATTATTCTCAAAATATGTCCCTATTTATGTATGTATGTTCCAACTGCTGGACCAATTTTAATAAAATTTTCAGAGAATCTTTAGATTAACCCAGCAAATAATTCTGTAAAGTTTGGTAGCGATCGGAGCATATTTTTAAATTTTGAACGCGGGCAAATCCGCGTGCAGAAGCTAGTAGTAGATATTTGTTAGATATACAATATTAAAAATCTAATTAGTCTAAGAATTGGCACATATTTAATGTCAGAATTTACAAGAAACTACCCCGAAACGCCTGCTCGTCACCATTTCATAGTGTTGTAGCTGGAAAAAAGAATTAGCGCAACAATAACCTTCCCTAAAATAATAATAACAGCGAGCCAGTTGAGATTTTTGCATAGAATACGGCGCGAAAATCTATTCTCTATAAATATTTAAAACTAATACCAGCCTTTTATATCCTGTCTTAGGTGTCCTCTCGATATTTTTCGTCAACGTTGTCTTGAATTTGAAAAAATCACGTTGGTAGGTACTGAATTTTATTTGTAAAACGTATGTTTATATTTGTACATACTTAAACACTAAACTAAATTATACTAAACCTAACTACTTACATGTATACAACGGTACACCTAGGCGTTGAAGTACTCCGATATTGCTGTAGTCTACCCATATATCCCATATCGCTGTCATCCGAGAACATGCCCAGAAGACTGGCAGCATTGCCACGTTGTATGTCAATGCTGATTCATCGCGCAAAGAACGAGCCAGCCCTCTGGTCACACATAGTGTCGATCAGTCAGCGAGAGATCTTAAAAAGAAGACGCGCACTCAGGCCCTATGACCCAAGCGTTTCGACCCCAAACGGCTCAAAACTGTAATAACCAATTGGGTTACTGTATTTGTGCCGCTTGAGGCCCTCAGTAGCAGCAACAGCAGCGCGAGCATATCCCGCCATACTAGGAACATGAGATAACGCAAGGGTGTCGACACAGGCTGCATCCCAGAGGACTACCTACCTTCCACGGCACCAACTTCATACCATCTGGTCTCTTCCCATCGTCACAAACAAGCTGCTAGATTCTAATACAGCTGGTACGCTGGCGATGATAAGGGCTCGACAAATAATGTCGTTGTTGCTGGCGTGCCGTGCTACGCGGCCTACCCTCGTGCAACTAGACAGGCCATGCCCGAGGCTGCCAACAGCTTCTCCACATTGTCACCGATGTGGAGCAACAAAAAATGCGCCTAAGCGTAGACAGGTTGCAAGCTGAATCAAAAAGTCATCCATCATAGTGCCTATGGTGGAAGACGGGTGTGCTTGAAGCCTCGAACCCGACTCAAACCGAACCAGCAAACGTGAACGCTCATCAGTACTAGGCGATGTATTTATTATAAGGTACAGGTATAACTGTAGAGCGGCACATCCCATCGTCTATGGGAGGACAGGATTTTTGGGCATTTTCGAAGCGTTCAACGCATCGGTCACACACGGTACCTCAAAATCAACCAGTGAAGTAAATAAGATATTCCTGGTTAATTTATCAGTACCGTGGACTGAGGAGAGGAAGGCTGGTAAACTTATACTTGAAATTTTACGGACGCCGAGGCCACCCAAGCCAATGAGAAGCGTGGCTTGCTGTCATGCTCAGTAGTCCAAGGCCACATTTAGGATAGATGAAAGTGTTTTATTTATTATTCAAATCAAATCAAATCAAATTATTTATTTTTGCAGAAAACACTGTTACAATGGTGTTATTATATGTACATGTTTCAAGTGATTCGACCGTAAGGCATGCAAAATGTGTACAATCATGGTTTATTAAAATCAAGATTGACATTGAAACATATAAAATTATTTAAAATATTTTAAAATATTAAATTAATGTAATGTCCTCCTTAAAATTATATTAATATAGATTATTCAATAATCATTTATTTAATTCATTCAATAATAATAATGATAATCAATTTATTTCAATGTCATTCCTAGTATTATTACAATACAATACAATAAGATATAAATTATTTGAAGATACATGCATAATTGTTCTATTATTTGATGTCACTGTGAGGTCTTGAGTTAGGAAAATTTATCGTTAATTTGTCATTCAAATTATAGTAACATCTTTCAGCTAAAAAGCTCTTTAGATTTTTTTTAAATAAGGCAGTATTCATTGCCCTTATTTCTTTAGGTAGTTTATTAAATATTTCAGGAGCCATCCGAAACACACTTTTGTGCATTAATGTGGTAAGGGTTTGGCACACACAGAGGCGAAGTGCGTCACGTTGTTGCCTATTATTGAATTCTGAGGCCAAAGTAAATAAATTTTGATTGACCTTAACAAACATTGAAATCTCATAAATATATAGGCTTGGGAGAGTTAGAATTTTGTAGTTCTGGAAATATGGTTTACGGGTCTCCCTTGTTTGACCGAAAGGAATTTGACAAATTTTCACTTCCCAAAAAAATTTTCGCATAATTTCATTAGCCAAATTATTACTTAGCAATAAATCTATTCACAAAAAATTGTAACGCAAACCTAATGTTTGGGAAATGAACGTTTAAACTATAACTTGTTTACCAACTAGTACTTTTAACATTTTTTATTTAGTCAAATATTTCAGTTGGAATAACAGTTTTAACGCAAAATCAAATAAGCCAAATATTTATACTTTTTTACTTTCCTTTTTTTATATATATTTTTTAGTTTTATTTATTTATTTATTATTTATTTAACCATTAATATACACACACACAGTAAATAGACAAGAAGAAGGAACAGAAAATAGGTACAAAGGTATGCTTATTTCTATCGAAATCTCTTCCAGCATATCTGCGAGAGGAGAATTGCAAAAAAAGATATGTAATTTAATGTAGTCGTTCAACATTTTTTTTTAAATAAGTTATTATCCTAATCTAAATAGTTCAGTTCCGGGTAACCTACTAAAAACAATCTCTTTTTTTTCTATTAATGCAAGTCGTTTCTGGCACTCGCCGGCCGCTGCCGCGGCACCGCTCGCTTCGCTCGCTCGGCTCGTGCGTAGGAGGTCACAGTTTTAACCTAACCTAACCTAACCATTTTTTAATAATTAACCTACTCTAACTACTTCCTTAAATAAACTAATACCAAGTAACCATAAATTTGACTTGTTTCAGACAAATTGAAATAATTAATCGAATTCTGCAACACAAGACTAAATACTCCGAAATAAAATTGCTAACGTCCTTTGCAATTTTTTTTAAATTGTAATGTAAAAATATTTTGCATTAAACAAATGATTATATTAAAATAATTTTTAAATTAAATAATTCCCAAAACTTCTTATTTTTTTTTGCCTTAATATTTTTTGTCTTAACAAATCATTTCACCAAACGTTTATTGTCTGAAGATTGTTTGCTGTAATAAATCATTTGATTAAAGACCAAATGCCATAATGACATTATACTTGGTAATATTTTGCCAAGTAAAAATTTGACCAAATAAAAATATGCGTCCTAAAATCATTCGACATATTGCAATGGTATAAAAAAAGGTTGCTAAAATTTGTTTGGGTAATGAAATTTTGTCAAAATCTTTTCGGCAAAACGGCAGGATCCCATGGTTTACAGGTCTCAACTATTTTAAGTCCAAACATAGCCCTTAAGCACCGCTTCTGTGCTTTAAAAATTAGGTCAACGTCAGTCGAATTTCCCCAAAAAATTACACCATACCTCAGGACTGGAGCAACCAAACCATGATATGCAGTTAACAAGGTATATATCTGTTATATATATTTGTTATCTGTTTTAATTCATGTAGCGCATATACTGATTTATTAATTCTTTTGCATAGTGTTTCAATCTGGGATTTCCATTTTAATTTGTTATCTACATAAAGGCCAAGAAATTTTGTTGTTTGTACGTCAGATACAGGTTCACCCTTATAGTTAATCTGAGGCATAATTGCTTTCATACGCTGATTAAAGTGGATTATTTTAGTTTTCCCTATGTTTGCCTGCAGATTATTAATGTCTAGCCATTTAATGATTGCATTTAGGGTACTGCTTATATCATGCTCATAAGACGCTCTGTCATTACATTTGATTGCAACGGTGCTGTCGTCAGCAAAGAGTGTCATTGGGTTTGAGTTCGCATTTGGAAGGTCATTTATGTATATTAAAAATAATGGTGGTCCCAGTACGCTTCCTTGCGGGACACCATATTGTATTTGACGTCCCTTTGATAAGTATGTATCCTCCATCTTAGTTCTAATATTAAGTCTGTTAATTTGTGTATACTGAGTGCGGTTTTTGAGGGTCATATCCATAAAGATGGCGCAGGTTGGTATTCGCTTGTCGACATTGGACGTTATAATTTCCAAAAATTCATATATGGCAAGATTTATACTTTTGTTCTGCCTAAAGCCTTTTTGTTCTTTAGCGAGAATGTTATGGGTTTCAAAATATTTAACTAATTCATTACAAATATATTTTTCAAAAATTTTTGAGAAAATAGATATTAGGGCAATAGGTCTATAATTATTCATGTTTTCTTTACTCTCTCTTTTGTGTATCGGTTTAATAATTGCGACTTTTAACTTTTCAGGGTATACACCAGTCTCAATAGACAAATATAGAATGTAACTGAGAGGCTGCGAGATACACTCTGTTACTAGCTTGATGATTTTAGTGCAGATACCGTCAAAACCTACACTATTGGTGTTTTTTAGACCTTTTATTATTTGTTTTATATCGTCTGGCAGACATGGCTTCATAAAAATTGAGTTAAGTCTAGATTTTAGGTATTGCTTATGCTGATCTTTGTGAATAATATCAATGGGTGTTATCTTATCTACAAAATAATTATTAAATGCATTCGATATGTCATACGGATTTGTCACGATTTCATTATTCAATTTAATATATGGGATAGTTTCTAATGGCCTGTTCTGTTTTGCAGAATTAATAGTTTGCCATACAGCTTTTGCTTTATTATTCGAGTTTATAATATTATAATTGTTTTGCGCTCGTTGTGTCAAAGACACAATCTTTCTTAGTCTTTTGGTGTATTGCCTTAGTTTTGATTTGTTATCTTTACTTGGGGTTTTTCTATATTTCCACAGTAATTCACGCTTCTTAGCACTACAAGTCTTAATACCCCGTGAAACCCACTTGAGTTTTTTATGGCTGTGTATAGTTATAATTTTGTAGGGAAAACAAAGGTCATAAAATAACTTATATTTTTAATTTGATCTACTATTTTCTAAAAGTTGTGGGTGTTTTTATAAATGAGAGGAGCGAAGGCTATAAGTAAATTTGGGTCCAAAGCTACAATATCGAATAAGTGTGAAGGCCATGCATGTTAATTTTGAAAAGTCTTGCCGAGACATTGTTAAAATTTTGTATTTTCTGTTCAATGAAATTTGAAAAGGATTCATCAAAAATAGGAGAACTCAGGTGAATAGTATTTCTCTCAGTAATTTTAATATTAGGTGTTATGGCGTTGAATTTTGCTAAAGTAGTCTGTCGGTCAGTCGTTTGGGGGAGGAAATTACGCATTTCGAAAGGTTAAGTTCTAGTCCAATAGAGTTAAATTTATCTTTCAAAAAGGTAAAATCGTTCAAGACTGTATCTACATATATTATTACTTGCCTGGATTTGAACCCAAGATACGACGAGGTCTTAGCCAATGGGTTACCACGACACTATAGGTAGTTGGTGTTAAAACAACTGGCCAAGTGCGAGTCAGACTCGCGCACTGAGGTTTCCGTACAAACAGCCACATTTACTAAAATAATTAATTAACATTACTGAAGTTCATAAACTACGAGGGCACCGAACATGGCTCTAACATTAAGATAAACAGAATTGAAGGACAAAATTAACTTTAGTCCCCATACATCGACATAAGTCGCGGTCAGTTTACCAACTGCAAATAAGTTACTAATCTTTTTTTTTTATTATGTAGGTACTAATTTATGGTTTTCACATTTTTCCTTTACGTGTGCTTTAAGACATTGCTTTTTGCCAAATTTATCTGTAGGTTTCAAAGACCTTATACTTCTTACTACTAGACTGTGCACTATGGCGCAAAAAACGGTCCGAGCGAGAGGGCTTCCGTTGGTAGTGTGTCTCTTTCTAATGTGGTGACCATGACCAAACATAACAAGGGACAAATTGATTGTAAAAACAATAGTGTAAGTATCCCGATATATGTGTATATGCTACCTAACTACGTTACCTAAACCTACCAAATTCAAGGAAAAAAAAAGAAACGTGTGTAAATCTTTTGGAATCTACATCACTTACCCTATGGTGTCGGGCGTAAAGAATTTCAACATCCCATGTTTTTCCATTGGTGTCATAAGAGGCGACTAAGGGACAAACCAGAGAATGGGCAGCAGCGTTCTCTGTGCATTTGTAACAACCATACAGGGATCGCCAACCCGCCTGCAAAGCACTCCCCATGAATAGCACAAATAAAACATAGCCCCTAGTGCCCGGCAGCCTGCCTACCCTTGACTACGGTAGCGATCTAGGTTAAGGTATGGCAAGGGGTGCAAAGAATCCTGGAAGAGATTCGGCTACCCCAACAAATACCGACGACAGGACCTGGCAACGTACAACACACGCACACTCCGGACTCCGGACCGACGATAAAATCACCGAACTCGAAGAGGAATTGAGCAGTTTACGATGGAGTATTAAAGAGTTATCTGAAGTTTGAAGAGAGGGGGGGGGGACTCGATAACCCTCAAATCCCAAGTCTGGATAAGACTTGTACTTCAAGACCCATCGTATAGATAGGAACAAAAAGCTCTCTGATCTTACTCTCAAGCTCATGAAGGAGAGGCGTGAGATGATCCTGCAGTCTTCAGACGATGCTTTGAAATACCCCAAAGGATCTCAATGATTTAACATACTGTCCAGTTGCGTAGACAGTTGAGAAAAAAACTTCACCAATTTTATTCCACTAGTAATCAATTTGCGAATAATATTAACAGCCGCTGAATTTTACTCGAACAAAACCCGCTAAAAACTCCACAAACCTGGTGGTCCTACATTTAGTATTACCAGGCCAAACATTTTAAAGTACTACTCTTACTCAGTATTAATGAATAATTTTTTTTATACAATGAATTGATTAATTAAAGGAACTGTAAAAATATTTAAATACGCTTCAAAGTTACATAGACTTTGAAACGTATTTAAATATATTTTTTATTCGTTCGTTTTGGTATTACATAAAAAAGAAAATATAAAATTTTCTACCATTTCTACCAAACCCAATGATTAGTTGAGCTGGCAAGATGTCAGACAAGGACACACTACCAGCGGGCACCCTCTCGCTCAGGACCGCTTTAGGCCCTAGCACGAGTTTCTGCGTAATTGGATCGACTACGTTAACGTATCGCCTCCGACAATTTTTGTATGCAAAATGAATCAGCGCCATGTGTCCGTATTTGGAACTAATAAATCGGTAGCACAAGTTTTTGACAATTGCCTTCGTATCGAGTTTACGAATTTACGTTGCGTTAACGCTCCAAATGTATGGGAATCGGTAGCACGAGTTTTCATTTTGACATGTAGTATCGAGTTTTACGCAAGGTGTGACGAAAGCACGTCGAAAACTATATCACTGATATTTTCTTGGTGAGACATTTCACGTCAAATAATTTTCCGTATTTATTTGGGTATTTATACAATATTATGCCATTTAATCATGAAGAAAAAAAAAAAAAAAAAACAAACATAAAGTCGAACATAGAACCTCCCCCTTTTTTTGTAAGTCGGTTAAAAAGGGGAAGGCATGCTGTCTATTGATTATCTTACGTTCTTTTTTAATAAATAGGCTGGGAGAAGATATTAAACGAGGTAGGTAACATTTTAATTTTCTTTGTGAACAAACAGTAATAGTTTCTTATAATAAACCATTTCTATACGTTATTGATGCTAACCACACATATAGCGGCCTTCCTGCCATGGTGGAGTATGATCTCATGCGTGTTATTCGACGCAACTCTACGTTTTTCTTGCGGTGCTCAATAATTATCATACTCATTGAAGACTCATTTGAAGATTCATGAATTGAAGAAAACGGCGATATGATTTATAAATTAGAGATTATCCCAATACTAGTATGCACGTATGCCTATATATTATGCAACCGGTTTATACCGGTATAAAAGATAGTTTGGGAATATGGGTTAGAATTTGGGATATACAACATTGACGGCTAAAATGTTCTTGGCTTCCCTATTTACAACAATACAAACCTAAAATGTATTAATATAACATCTTCTTCAGCAGATCTTGTGGCAATGGTTGCAGTTTGCAGTATTTTATGTAGCAAAAACCGTAATGCGTTCTACAAGTCTAGCTAGTCTGTCGATGATAAACATAGACAGATGTACAACGAAAGAGAGAACTAAGACTAAAATGAAATAGAATCCCTTCGCAGCGTGACGAACGGTCTAGTATAAAGACCTTCCATCGTAATTGCCACCTGCCAGCCAATGTTCCAGAATCCAGAGTAATCCTTATGAGACGAGAAATCGATGCAGAGAATGGACTATGATAGGACTCTCCTTCAAAACTATATAATCGAATCCTAAGTCATATCGTTCCGTATGCGTACATAGAAAGCCTTGTTGGCTCACTCAGCCTGTTTTTATTAAAAAAAAACCTACTTCTTGTTGATATTTATTGAATTTATTATATTTCTAACATGTATATAAGTAGCCGTGAATTGACTAGGTAACTAACTAAGCTATAAATGTGATAATAAATACCTAAATAAACAGGAACTATATGTTTTTCCTAATTTTCCTAATCCAAACATACATAGACTAACGCTTTTTTCGGATAGGGGTAAGTAGGTAGAAACTACAGAATCCCACATGCTACGTAATATACACGTTTATACAGCTACATGCACGCTGGTTATTACATGCACGCGCTGGCCTTTCTTAAGAACATCACAATAAGATCTGTTGCGGACGGTACCCGGGCCGGTCGGTGTAAGTACCCACGGTTGCCGTGGGATAGTATCCCACTGTTGTTTGACGTGCTTTCCATGCTCTGAGTCCGGCGACTCTGCTTGTGGCACACGCCACCACGCACCCCCCTGAATGAGTGTTAGGTATTACGAGGACGACCCACATACGAGAGCCACGTTTTGACCAAAGAAATAAAACGCGGGCTTTTCTTGAAAAATCTTGTTGCATGTGATTTAGGCCATTTTTGTGCGTTCGTCTTTACTTAACTGAAATCTTTAGAGCCTTATTTAATAAACCTTTTAAACATATATTTAATACCTTTTAAATTGATTGTTTACTTGTACACAAGTAAGGGTCGTCCTTATTGACATCGACAATAATAATTACACATTTTATAACAATTAAAAAGTTCGTAGAATAACGTATAATAATAAATAAAATTCGTAGCTTGAATCGGGTTTTTTTTTTAAATTTTACTTTTTGAAAACATCAAAAAGTAAAACATTTATCTTGCGTAAACACCCCGATTCAAGCAGTGAAACGACCATAACTTGTAAACGGCTGAATCGATTTTATTCAAACATAGCTAAGAACACTCTTGGCGAAATCACCTATCAAACGACAAAAAAGAAACTAAATCCGTTCATCTGTATAGGCGCTATGATGCCACAGACAGACACACAGGTACACAGATATACAGATACACAGGTGTGTACCAACACAGCAACTAACGTAAAACTTATAACACCCTTCTTTTTCCGGCGGGGGTTAAAAATTCCGGTTTGGTACACTTTCATTACATTGAATAAGCGAATATCGCGTAAACGTGTGGACCGATTTACATTATTCAAATGGATAAAATGGTTCAACGTCTAGACCTTTCATTTGAGACCTAAATCGTTGAAATATCCCTATAAACAAAAATCATGTTTTCAAGTTACGTAATTATACGACACTGAACTCATCACAAAATTTCTTTAAAAACTGGCCAAGTGCGAGTCGGACTCGCGCACGAAGGTTTCCGTACCATTATCGCAAAAAATGGCAAAAAAGTCACGTTTGTTGTATGGGAGCCCTACTTAAATATTTATTTTATTCTGTTTTTAGTATGTGTTAGCGGCAACAGAAATACATCATCTGTAAAAATTTCAGCTGTCTAGCTATCACGGCTCATGAGATACAGCCTGGTGACAGATAGACACGGATCGTGAAGTCTTAGTAATAGGGTCCCGTTTTTACCCTTTGGGTACGAAACTCTAAATACTATCTTTATCTCTATCTATTTCTCTCTATTTATCTTCTCAAGATGGTCAAACCATCTCAGCATACCTACGATTCTTTGTTTAAACCACAACGTTGTCTTATTACATCTTTCTCTATCTCATCATCGTTCTTCAATCTATCATTCAAAATTACATAACACATAGGTACTTCCTATTCTAAACATTTTGTTTGCTATATTTGTACAAGATAATCTCTGAAAGGAAACGCCTGCCGTTCCTACCGCTAGGTGTAGCAGTAAAAACTTTATGGGCTGATCATGAATTTACATAATGCATTGATTAAATAAAATACAGATTTAATTAACAAAACTTTGTATAATATAATGTTCTTGTAACTTTGTATTCTTCATAATGAATTGGTAGAGTATGTAAGATTCCAACCATAGCTCATGGCTGCTCCAAAGGCTTGAAATAGCATGACGAGCATTTGTACCAAAACGGTTGTAAATATGTAGATACTGTTTAACGTCGTAAGTTATAAAATAATCCCCCAATGCCTTCGTTGGATGTCACTATTGCACAAAGGGACGTATAGCTTGCAGGTTTTGAAGACATCACGGCTGCAGTCTTGTAGACGGTGGTGCAAGCGATCGGCATGGCTTGTCTTCTCTTAGTGGCAATGATGGCTTATATTGTTGCGGTTTCGAGAAAGGCTTTTGGCTAGTACCAGGAATATTTTACTCGTCATCACCTGTTGGTAAAAGAAGTTGATATAGAACAAAATACAAAGATTCTGAAACTAAATATAACATTGTTGGTCGTGCAGTGTTATTGGACCTTTCCATTAGGAATTTCTTAGTGGCAACCCGGAGTCTCACTCTGTGTGCTGTGCACGGCAATAGGCCCGCCATTTACTACAGAAGACCTCATGGGATTGAGCGGATGAAGCGCATTTTGCATAATTGTATAAATCTGTGCAATAAACTTACTTGTTTGCTTCTTTATGAAGTTCACCATGATAATGAACCGAGTGAAACAAGTTCTTTTGGGATTTGTTAATTCTTAAATCACAGAACCGTCGTACGTAACAGATTTGATCTAAAAGCTGGTAAATTAAAATAATTATTTAAAATGACAATAAACAACAATAGACGTTTACACCTTAGGGTCTGCTCACACCGAGAAGCAATGCGGTACTACACATAAACCGCGCGGCATTTAAAATTGAATAAAAAGTGATCAAATCCTCCAACCGATGAATACATTTTTGTAATCTACCAGGCCCCTCAGAAAGTATTGCGAAAAAAAGTTTTTATATATGGGAGACTGGCCAGTTATAATGTTTTTCGAAAATATGATTATTTATAAGTAAAAATAAGTAAGTTCCAATTTCAAAATTTCCCTCCACATTTTTTGCGAGTTAATTCAAAGTATTGTGTCTCACTGAAATATGGATCTGCGCCGGGAACATTTTAGAGCTATGATTTTATACGATTTCAAGTGTCGCCTGAAACCGGTTGAATCGTACGATAGACTTCAAATGGCATTCATGGATGAAGGCCCTTCCAAGGCAACCGTGTATCGTTGGTATAACGAATTCAAGCGCGGTCGACCAACTTTGGGGGATGACGAAAGAAGCGGTCGCCCTTTGACGGCTGTTACCGAAGAAAACGTGCTAGCAGTGAAAAATTTAATCCAAGACAATAGGCGAATTACATATCAGGAGATTCAACACATATTGAAGATTGGATCGGGAAGCGTTCACGAGATTCTACACAGCCATCTTCGCGTGAGGAGGATAGTATCACGCTGGGTGCCGCACAACCTCACCGATGCTCAGAAGCAGGCCCGGGTGGAATGGTGCCGTGATATGCTTAACAAATTTGAAGCAGGCTCGTCTCGGCGTGTTTACGACATCGTTACAGGTGATGAGTCCTGGATTTATCAATACGACCCAGAAACCAAGCGCCAGTCGACTGTTTGGGTGTTTCAAAATGAGCCAACGCCTACCAAAGTGAAGCGATCTAGAAGCGGGGGTAAGATTTTGATCGCTAGCTTTTTTAATTTGACTGGCCACTTGGTATCAATTCCCTTACGGGATCAAAGAAGCATTAATGCCGAATGGTATACTACCAAATGTTTGCCAGAAGTTTTCTCTGTTATAAGCAACAAGCGACCAAACACAGGGCTCCGCGGGCTACTGCTCCACCACGACAATGCACCTGCGCACACCGCACTCAAAACGAGGGACTTCCTGGACAGCACGCCAGTCAAACTCCTGGGTCACCCTCCTTACAGCCCTGATCTAGCACCGTGTGACTTCTTTTTATTCCCAAAAATAAAAAATCAGCTCAAAGGGATACAATTTTCGTCGCCGGAAGATGCGCTGGCTGCGTTCGAGCAGGCTGTAAACGAGGTGTCTGCGGCGGACTGGAAAAAGTGTTTTGAAAACTGGTTTAGGCGCATGAATCTTTGTATAGAGGCTGGTGGAAAGTACTTTGAAAAGATTTAATAAAAATATATGTACGTATAGAACAATTTTTTTTAGTTTCGCAAAACTTTCTGAGTGTCCCACGTATTTATTCATATATTATTTTATTTATATTATTATACATAATATTATAATGCATAAAATGTGAACGATTACGACAATAAGTTAGGTAGGTATATTTCTTATATCTAGCATTCTGGGCATGATTGCTGACAGGCTGTGTTGTATTGAATTCAGCTGGAATACTGAAGCAATGATGGTTGCCTGTGTGTAATTGTTAAATGTTTGTTTGTTTAAATATGTTAGTAACTGTTGTTATTGTGTTACTAATATAGGTATAAGTTTTTTTACATCGTTCTCACATATCTATGTATTTTTCTTGTGTAACCAAATACCTATTTATAATTGAACTTTATTGATGGCAAAGAGTGTCCGTGGAATTTCTTGCACGTTCTAAAAAAAAAAAAAAAGAAAAAAAAGAAAAGAGATGGAGACTTACTGAGGCTTGCGAATGTGCAACTAGATTCATATTTTGTTTGACTATTCAAAAATGTATTTAAATGGTTTAGTTCAAATAAAGTATTTTGATTTTGTTAAGTTTATATTGTTTGTAATACCTACTATGAATATAATATGTATTTAGGTTAAGTTATTCTATGGGCCCTGTTGCCATTAATAATTACGTATAATTTGGTATTAAATGTTTCGGTGTGGACGTGCAAAATACCTACTTTTACTAATAACTGAGTTCACAGGTCGGGTGAATTTCGCATCTACACGCGTTTGCATCAGTGTGCTAACGGTTTTATATTTTTGTAATTTGAAGGAAACCGTCAAATATTAAGTGACAATTGTCAAACGTCATGTACGGGACCGTTCAAAACCGAACAATTCATCATAAATTAAAACGCCAATAAACTGAAATTTTCAATGACTCATTAAAAAATAGAATTAATTATTTTTTTAAATATGTTTTAACATCTATTTATAACAAACATTTTTTCAGTGTTAGTCTCTAAATTATTTAAGACAAAGTTACCCGTTTTTGTCTTCTATTTTCAGAACGCACCATTCACTACAAACCAATCCAAACGCTATTGGATTCTCGGCCTTAATTAACCATAGTTCAATTATACTTCCGAGTTGTCGCAAGACGTTTTTTTGAACTCGTGCTGCCAAAATAACTTGTCGCAGCATCGAGTACGTTTTCGTCTGGTAAAATTTCACGATGACGATACGAAAACGTCAGAAACTTGTGCTAGGGGCTCAACAAAATTATCAGGTTCGATTCCTGGATAAGAACAATACATTTTTACAAATCCCACTATGCAGTTTTAGTTTTCATCAAAACGGCCCCGAGACTCCTTTCAGTGTTTATAGCTTTTCCTCATAGTTTCGAATTTGGCCCAATTGAAAAACTCATTCATACAATAATTTTATATACGTATATTTTTCAACGTTCCCGTGACTCACATTAATGTGATTAATGCTATAGTAAATCAGAACTATATATCAATACATTCTACTATATTTCATTTTTTTATGCCCAATGAACTTTCGATAGCGACTCTATCGTTGATCGAATGTCACTTATCGATTCCACCCATCAAAGCCTCTGCTTCAACTACCTTCCCGTTTATACCGGCCTGCTTGACTCCGCACTTGGTTGATATCCCAAATAATCAAACTAATCGTTTCTCTTCCTCATTCAACATTATATACAAGCCATTGTAGAACTCTTTGGCAATGGAGTGCCCTATCACCTTCTGGGTACGCTTGTTTCATGGTAGCTACCTCATCCATAATTTGCCTTCAGGCATAATAATGGTCAAAAGCGTGATTACTGTGAAAAAAAGCAGTCATGAGAACTGCCGACAGAAGTGAAGCTAAGACCTTTGAAATAACTGTGTTTTTGTGTTAAATACCGGCGATGCTCATCACACCACACGCCACATTAGCATATCGTTGACGATATCACATTTGCATGTCGCTATCGCGAACCCATAAGTGTTGCATCTACAAAATATTTCTAGTTTCTAGAAATATAAAAAAAAAACATGAAGTATAACTATCATTGCCTTGTCAACTAATCAAAAAAAATATCGCATAATTGGCAGGGAATTGTAAAAATAGACAGGCATTTAGGCGTGTATTCATTAAATTACATAACAAATATGTTGTACCTACTTTTGACAAATGGTATAATACACAATACACAGGTCGCACGTCGCGGGTTCGAGCCCAGGCAGGCGCTTTATTTTGTGTATTTATTGTTATTTCTTCACCGCTGCTCTCAAAACGGTGAAGGAAAACATCATGAGGAAACCGCATGTCCTAGAACCAAAAATTCGAAGACATGTGATATCCACCCACCCGCACTGGGCCCGCATGGTGGATAACGGCCCATTCCCTCTCACAGAGAGGAGGCCTGTGTTCTAGCAGTGGGAACAAATAAAAGGCTGAACTCAAAATAATGGTCTTGTTTGGTAGAAAAAGACTATCAGATTCACGATTTGATCATAACAACAATGCGACAACGACGCGCCGGTACGTTTTCAGTACCTATATAAAAATATTTGAATTTTAGTACAATATTTTAAGTAAATTGTCACAATGTCGCACCGGTATATAGGCCTTAGGCCCAAATTCTACGACTGACAACCATTCATCATTGTGCCAGCGCCAAATAAATGAGAATTGCTATCAGTACTTAAGACGGTACCCTGACCAAAAAATTGCCATGAGATATGAGCATTCCTATTGGTCTATCGGCACTGGTGGCGCATGAATTACAGTAGTGAATACGCCCAGATATTAGAATAAAATCTTTATAAAATCGAATTTTGTTCTTTTGAAAAAAATAATTCTTCAAAAATGTTCGTTATTAAATTGTCTATCCATAAGTGTTAGTACAAAAAATAACTAATGAAGACTTTACGAGGAGATGCATAATATCAATAATTATTTCTCGTTTTTATGTTTTTTTGGAAGGAGATTAGTGAAATATATACAACATTTAAAAAAAAAACTAAATCTACCATTTTAGAATCAATATTATGTAGAATTTTAATGTATTTTTATTAATTGATATTTCTTTTTAAATAACGAGTAGATAGCTCCTAAAAACAGCACAAAAACGGCTTGCGCGGGTTTTGCTCGGGGTACCGCCTTAACTTGCGGTTTCCGATAATGCTATTTACAAAACGGACAAACGTTTTGTCAGCCTGACAACTTTGGACTCGGGGAGAATTTGTTACGATGTTATCGGGTCCACTTGGCTGAAAGTTATTTAGAGGGTTATTTTCTATAGGTATTAGTATTTGTTACGGCTACGGCTGTTTTTGTATTTGATAAGTTTGATACTATACCTTTTTTTTGTTTCTAGGGGGAAGCCTTCAAAAGGCGCCTGGACTTTTGGAGAAAAAGACAAGAGAGTGAGGGGTTTTTACTTCAATAAAATCATCCCGGTGATCACCATCAACCCATGGCACCTCCACTGTGCAACGCCTGTTAGGTCACATCTCTGGGGAGACTGAGAGGCGTCGCCCTTGAGCGCCACTGTGCATGGCAGCACTTGATTACTGTGTGAACGTCTTTCCTGGAATTGCTTTTAGGGCGAACAAAAACCTCAATCTGACCGCCTGTGACTCCAGAGTCTCGCCTGCCAATGCTGCTGGCGGAGTTTCGGCGTTTTTATGCGTCGAGGCAGTTGCATCCACGACTCCTTCTTCTCGGAGCGGTATCGGCCCTCTTACAATCCCGCTCGGTGGCCTCCTTCTGCACCATCACCGTCTCACAGAAGGAGGCCATTTCCCCCAAGTTTTCTGTCTCGGCCAGTATAACCCTTACTACTGCTGACAGAGACAGATCTCGCCTGATCCTGGCGACCAGGGCCTACCGCTCTAAGACCCACGCAGGGCACTGCTCAATGCGTGCTGTGCAGAGTCAAGGTTGACTCCGCAGTGGTGGCCATTTGCCGTGTCCTCTTTTCCAATCTTTCAGGTACTCACCCAAGCAACCGTGCCTGGTACTGACCGGGCACGTTTGCTTCGGTAAGCCGTTATAAGGTAATAAGGTGTTGATTGTGTGCTATAACTGATCCTAGCGATAATGATTATTGAAAAATTTAAATGTAAGGGAATAACCGCTTCACGTTTTGATAGCTTATGTCAATCTTATTATTTATTTATTTATTCAGGACCTCCAACGAATGATGTACACAAAAACATTATCACAAATAATAAACCGACTTCTAAACCAAAACACTAAAAGTGCAAAAATACCTAAATATGAACTGATTTTGATGAAACTTGCTTGCTGTTCCTTAAGTTGAGAGATACTTAATCCAATAAAAAAAGAATGATCACAATCCTATAAGTCGTTTCGGCGAAATGCATGGACAAACAAACATACACTTATGAAATTTGGCATACGTGTTTAGAAGCCCATTCAGAGTAACACATTTAAATATTATGCAATTCCAAGAATATTACATTAATACGTGTCGAATTTACTACCGCCTTTTTTTAAAGTCGGTAATAACACAATAAATAATTTGAAGTAATAACAAGGGAACGCCCTCAATAATAAATATCGACTAAAGACAAACTGTAAAAATCGCAACTGCTGATAGAAAATGTCTTGTCTAAAGTCTATGGTTAGTAATTCGATGTAGCCTCTTATACACGGAACGAGTGCCAACCTAGTTGATGGTTAGGGCATAATAAAGTATTCTATCCAATATATTTTAAGACAAATACGACGAAAACTGATTACACGGAAAAAAAACCGGGTTCTAAAAGTTTATGTACTTCGTCTGTGCCCTAGCGCAATATTGTGAACGGCGTGACGGGTCAGTCAGGGAATTTAATATACCACGCAATGGGGGTTAGCTTTCCACTAACACTTTATTGCAGGATTGTCGGGTTTGAGAACAGAATAGTACAGAAGGTTGACACACATACACTGAGAAAACATGTACGCACACATTAACACGCTTCACATCGGTCATTTATTCCAATTACTCTGAGAGAAGCACTTTTTGAACGCTTCGGCCGTCTAGGAAACCGGGGTTTCGTAACTGGTTTCCATGAAGGCTTTTTTTATACGTCTACGTAACTGGTTTCCATCAAAGCTTTTTTTATACTACTACGTAACTGGTTTCCATGAAGGATTTATTTATACTTCTATGTAACTGTTATGTAAACTCAGAAACGACATGTGTCACGGTGTGCAGGCATAGCACGATTATCACCGGCATTTATTGCAAGTGGTATTGAATATGTGATGCGTAGGACGCCCGCTGGTTAAGATATAAACAGATTCAATACTTATTTTAGAAATCAGTGGCTAAACAATACTGACTTTGAGAAAACTTGTTGCTGTAGCAAGGAACAAATCAGAACAACCAACAACTTGGCAGGTTGGCATAGCCGGATTAATCGATTCATCGGACAGAAAAATATTACAGTAGCCAATTTACTAGACATATTAAGAGGCGAGTCCTTAAGAAACACCTAAAAAGGCACTTACAGTTTTCGTTATTTCTAAAGATTCACCGCGCTGAATTACACAAAAAAAAATATGAAGAACCTTAACAGATGTGCCAACAGTTTCACCGCGAGATATTTGTAAAACCATCCTAAACAACTAAAAAAAAAATTGTTGAAATCTCTCAAAAACATCTAAATCGACCTTTTCTATTTGCACTATTGTCATAATTCTAGAAGATTTTTTATAAATCTCTTTAGATATATCGTGACATGAAAGTATGAATATGACGTTCACCGTTTATTTTTTCTACACAAATTGTTTTCTATTCCCCATACATTTTAGTATGGAGCGTAAAGGTGAACGCGCACCTAGACGCATCGCACTCGCCGCACGCGCTGCAGTCATCGCATTTTATAAATCTTTATATGAAATCGTATGCAGCCTCGCGCACCTATCCGCGCCGCACGAGCCGCACGAGCCGCATTTCAGCAAAATGCTGTAGGTATACGGATTCCACCAGCGCGTGCGGATGACGTCATCAGACTTGGCGGGCGAAGCGGGCGGTGCGGCAACATGATCCGTATCCGTATGAAAATAAAGTTCAAGATGTACAGAAGTGGATACAATGCGTGCGGCGCGTTCGGCGCGGATAGCGCGGGGCCAAGAGAAAATGCGATGACTGCGGCGCGTGCGGCGAGTGCGGCGAGTGCGGTGCGTCTAGGTGCGCGTTCACCTTTACGCTCCAGTAATTTGTTTTATAATCGACCACGCGCGCGAAAAATTTTCAGTGCCGTCTTAGACTCCAAGGTGAGAGCACGTCCGTTTTTTTTCCGAGCCGAGTTCGCAAAACGTCTACGCACACATACACAATAGGCATAAGGGTGGGTCGCGAGTGTCGTGACATGACTGTAGCACTATTCAAGCAATAAGATAAAATGGACCAAATCATGTTTTTGGTAATCATGTGTCTTGTAAGCCATACTATTGCAAGCAACTGAATTCAACAAATATAAATGGTGAAATTGGCACTGATAAAAAAATTTGCCGGTAATGAAAGCTTACACCTTTTTTATTGCCGTAATGAAACTTGTCTCAAGATTAGTCAACAATGCTAAAAGCTTAATTTATAAAGTCAATAGTAATATAGCAGAGGTTTTTAAGTGTTGTTGCAAAGCTCGTAGGAGGAAAACTAATTAATTTCTCAACTAGACAATCTTACGCAGCTCGATGTGCAACGTGCGTTGTGGCATTTAACATTAAGCAGCCACAAACCTACTTGTACAATAAAATCATACACAAAATACCTAACATATTTATAAGCCATCAAGAGTTGAAAAAACCGGCCAAGTGCGAGTCGGACTCGCGCACGAAGGGTTCCGTACTTGGTAAATTGCGGTTTACGATTTATGACGTATTAAAAAAAAACTACTTACTAGATCTCGTTCAAACCAATTTTCAGTGGAAGTTTACTTGGTAATTAATGTACATCATATGTTTTTTTTAGTTTTATCATTCTGTTATTTTAGAAGTTACAGGGGGGGGGGGGGGGGCATTTTACCACTTTGGAAGTGTCTCTCGCGCAAACTATTCAGTTTAGAAAAAAATATAATAGAAACCTCAACATCATTTTTGAAGACCTATCCATAGATACCCCACACGTATGGGTTTGATGAAAAAAAAACAAATTTTGTTTCAGTTTCAAGTATGGGCACCCCCAAAATTTATTGTTTTTTTTTCTATTTTTGTGTGAAAATCTTAATGCGGTTCGCAGAATACATCTACTTATCAAGTTTCAACTGCATAGTTCTTATAGTTTCGGGAAAAAGTGGCTGTGACATACGGACGGACAGACAGACAGACAGACATGACGAATATATAAAGGTTCCGTTTTTTGTTTGCCATTTGGCCACGGAACCCTAAAAAAGGTTCTAGATCTAAGCAATAAAATAAATAAATTAGAGAACATCATTCAATCAACTTAGAGCATTTAACCTATGGAGATGGCATAGCAAAGCGTACCCCTCTGCCAAAGTCGCTTGGCCATATGACCATACGCGTTATATAAAACTAGTTCATTCGCCGACCGCCGCCATTGTGTATCGTATTGTGTCGCAAGTAAGTTCTCCGAAAAAATGGTTAATTGTGCGGTTTCCTCTTGCAAAAAGCGAGCTGCCACTTTCAATTTGCGAAGCCATGGTGTTTCCTACCACATATAAGTATAAATTATACATCAACATAGTTGTATTTAAGAACAATGTCGAAATAATGGATAATGCCTTTACGATAGAAAAATTCAGTGGTACGTTGGTAGCACAAACGCAGTACAGGGGCTGACACGGTAGCGATGTGCATAGTGCTGGGACAACGTGAATGAATGATTGATAAATTAAATGATTTTTTTGAATCAGTATGTTCAGTATCAAAATAATTTTGTTTGTGTTTGTTTCTGGACAAGTCAGGTCGAACTAAAAAAATATATCATTTATAAATGTCTATGAGAATAGATTTAAATTCTTTTCTTTTCAAGTTTTAGGCTAATAAAAAGTAAGTTTGTTCGTTTCGTTAGTGAGTTTTCAATCATTTTTTAATCCCCGACGGAAAAAGAGGGGTGTTATCAATTTGACGTGAATTGCTGTGTATCTGTCTGTGGCATCATAGCTCCTAAACAGATGAAGCGATTTAGATTTTTGTTTGATACCTCTATCGAGAAGAGACTATCGCAGCCATGGTAGTTACAATGACAACCCCACTGCACATCAATTCGAAGCCATATACAATTGCGAATGTTAAAAATACTCAAATGTTCGTTTATCCTTTTTAACCAAAAAAGTTGATCCACAGAAATGTGTTCGACATGTATATAATAAACTGGTACATTTTAAAAATCAGTGATTGCCTCTAGGCGTGATCATTGAGACATGTAAATGAACTAGATTATGGCTATGAAACCATACACGTATGTTTTCCTATATAAGATATCAAACTAGCTTAGCTAGGAAACACCGTAGGTACTCAAATAGTTCAAAACAAACGAAAAACTGACGTGTTAAAGTGTTACATAAAAAAGTGTCAAATAAAATTCTATCCGGTTGATATTATTAACTAAAAATAAATTCTATCGTTCTTTTTTTAGTGTATCTTAAATTCTGCTACCTTTCTTACCTACCTACGTAGTTTAGCTGACCACAAATCATATTGCGTATTTTTTTTATTTGTGAAATTAATTACATAAGTTTATTATTATTTAGTATAACAAAAATAAAACCAATTAACATTTTGCTCATTCATTCATGCATTAAAATGAATTTCCAGTCATTCTTTGTATCACATCACTAGCACTTTGTATCTGTTGTCATAGGATTATTGCGTAGATACACACACATTTGTCAATGTGTGTGTGTTTTTTGATTGTGTGGTTATTATTTTTTCGTGTGCGTTTGTAGCAATAGGATGCATGCATCTGTGAGTGATTGTCATTTTTTTGTAGTGTGCTGTATGTGTTTTCCTCGCCTCCCGCAGAAAGTGGCAGAAAAATTTGTTCGGTGATTCGCGGCTTGCCGTCTCCATAGGTTAAATGCTCTAAGTCAATCAAGCATTATTTTTTGTACTTATCATAATAATAATTTAAATGTTGTATTACATATAGTAATTATTTTTTCTAACAATTAAACTACACAACCGATTACACTGTGACCCCACCCTTTATTCACGACTATATTACTATGGGCACGCGTGCCGTGCGGAGCGGTGAATCAATAGCTAATACATTGCACGTTTTTGAGACAAGCTTACAAATCCTTCAGAAGCGAACGCGCATTGAAGCTATATCATGCCCGTCGCGCCGCATAATTTTTCACTTGTTCTTGGGTGCGTGTACACTACAATGTGTGATGCAAATGTGTTAGTGAAAATGTCGATGTGTGGGTTCTAAAATAAGTTCTCACGCTCGCAAACCTGCCTCTTAATTAAGGAGACCAAAGTCAGTAATATTTTTATAACTAACTGTAAGAAAATTTAACGCTACCTTGAAATTGAAACTGAAATTGATAATGCTATAAACGATTTGCAAAACTGGCAAATACCTGGGGGTACTGCATTGAAATAATTTCACCATATACATTTTATTTTAATATTTTAAGTTTATATTGCAAATAAAACAAGATATAAATAGTACAACTATGTATTCAATTCAATTTAATATTTGTCACGTCCTAGGCAACCACTGAAAATCAGCGCAGTACTGTAGGTCGCCCACGGCACAGCATTATGCTGAGTGGAACTCTTCTTGTCCCAGTCACGAAATGCTTCTGCTTGTACTTAGTTACTCATCATCCTTGTACCGTACTCAAATTTGGTATTTTATTTTAATCTTACTTTGCTTTACTAACATAATTTAAGTACTTAATAATACTATTTCAGGAACAATCATAAAGTTTGTATGTCTTTTTTGTTGCGCATAAACACTTTTCATATCTCTCTAGTCAGTTTCGTAGGTGGCTTAAGGAACATTGGATAATTACTCCTTCGAAACTAGTTACGTAGTAGTATAAAAAAAGCCTTCATGGAAACCAGTTATGTAGACGTATAAAAAAGCCTTCATGGAAACCAGTTACGAAGCCCCGGTTTCCATGACGGCCGAAGCGTTTTTGAACATCAAAGATCTACTTAAAGACAATCCCAAAACACCTACCTGTCACCTCTTCAAAGTGTTTTAGATGGGAAGAAGAAGCGCAAAAAGCTCTTCTAAATGGGTTTAGGCTCAGATTTTTAATCTGTAGTTAACTGAATCAATGGTGCAATATGCTAACAAATGGTTTAAAATTTCGGTAAAACGCGTTTATTCATCAATTTTTGCCATCAGTATGTTGAAAGAAGTTGAAGATTAATTATTTGATCATTTGGTAGACGATTAGAGAGACGATTGGAGTTGAAGATTAACTATTAACCATTGGTTAAGTTAACTACGGATCAAAAAACTGGGAGTAAGCTGGGCCCAGCATACGGAATGCTGGGTATGAGGTATGTCTAGATTTACGTTAGTGCTCAGAATGAGGTTGATTGTAGTTTTAAGATATGGTGTTGAAAATTAGGTTATGAGTTATCTTTCAAATTATTCAGGGCTGGTGGTGTCATAAATTAAAATGCGCTATTGGTTTTTTTTTACAAGTTCATTATCCTACTTAAGGGACCGCTGCTTCCGACTCTATGTACTTAATTATTACCGACTAGCTGACCCCTACTGCTTCGCTCCCGTCAAAATTATAGCCTATGTTACTCGGGCATAATGTAGTTTTCCATAGGTGAAAGAATTTTTTAAATCGGTTCTGTAGTTTCGGAGCCTATTCGGTACAAAAAAACAAACAAATAAATCTTAACTCACTAGTGTGGTATCATGTGGCTTATTTATTTATAGATTTTTACTCGATTCAAATGCAATGAAATGAGTATATTAGAGGAAGTTTGAAAGTGGCTCCAGTGGCACAAAAGTTGAAACGGAATTGTTTGTCCTGGTATGATCATGATGTGATGATGAGGGATGGGATACGCATGTATAAATGTGGATGGATGGTAAGGAAGAGGAAGGCCAAAGAAAAGATTCAAATGACTGTGTTAGGAGTGATATGAAAGAAAAGGGAATCAGTAATAGCGTGAGAGGGGACAGGACGGTTCGAAATAAGACAGCGTCTTGCACAAGTAACATGGAACAAGGGCAGGAAAATAATGATGAGTCGGTTCAAATAGATTTAGGTTATTGTAAGGCGCATCGATTTATCATTCTGAGTTTGTTTTGGACATCACTGACATAAGTGAAAGAAATATAAGATCATGAGAGATCCTGGACTAAGACCTTGTTAATTTAAGTCTAATTGCTACTTCTCTGTAACTATGAGGAATGCTTTTATCATGCAGTCAGATATATACCGTGCTCCTATAGAAGTACTAGAATCCTTAAAAGATGCCCAAAATTGGCCTGTCCACAGAGGCCTAGTTTACAAATTTGACCACTATACATGAAATAAGGAAAACATAGAAGCACAGTGTATATTGCCGCGGAATCGTCGGTAGTGCGTCGGTTTGCTACCATCATCAACGTAAGTAAAATCAATCCTGCCATCTCTGGGAACTATTTGGAATTTGGATTTCAATATTTAAGCAGGTCTTTTTGGGCAGCGCCATCTTTTGCCTTTTGTGGAATCAGGTAGATAATTGGATTCCTTCGATTTAATGAAAATCAATCAATAAATTAATTCCAATATTTTTTATTTAATACTAAAGCTTAAATAAAAGAAACAGTTATTTTATGATATGGATTTATAAGTCATTTTAATTATTGCAAATCTGAAGAAGCACATAGTTTTGTTCATGACATGTAAGTTTTGTTGAATCAAATAAGTTACAAGAATCTGTATTGAAACGTGCGGTGTTTCCGCCCACTTTCTGACGACGACGTGTCCTCAAGCTCGCATCGCTGTTTCGTATTGTCAGAGACTACTATTATATTTTTTCTATTTTATTATTGTTATGTCGTGTTGTAAAATAAATACTGTTAAGAAAAGTCTGAATGTAGAAAAAACTTTTTTACAAAAAAATACTACCGATGTTATAGCGGTTTGAGAAACCTCTTCATCCTTGTGTCTATTATAAAAAGTGGACTGTATTTGAAGGGTTCTGGTAAAAGTGCGTTGCGTTGAAATAAGCGGGAAAATATTCACGGATCAATTCGGGCGATCTAGTATGGGAATGAGGGAAGTAGTACGCCTTACCATGTGGTGGTCGATGCTAGCCCACGTGTGGCGGCGAGCTGGTGTTCTTCAACTCCAAAATGGCGACGACGACTTTCTGGTCATTCAGGATCCACACACTTCACACAATTGTTTTATATCCGCGAGGCGGGTTAATAGACACGGTTCACAAGGTTCTCTGCAATCTAACTAATTAGATGCATCAGTCTCCAGCCATGTGATGGCTTGGAAAGCTGGCGGTTGAGACACGAGGCCCGTTCACGTAGAAGTTTCGGTTCGTTCTGGCGACCCGTCATCAAGGCGTACATAAAGGGAAAAGGAATGAAGAAGGAACGAGATAATTAGGATATCGATCGCCCGCGAAATCTTAAATGCGTTTGTCTATGTATTCGGTCATTGATTTATGACATTTACAAGAGATGGCGCTACCACATTACGAAAATTGAAATAATTTTGGCTTTTCTAATTTTTATTACTATGCGTAGATCGTGTTAGTAAGACATACAAAGCTCAAGTACCAATTGAGATTGAAAAACTAAATATCTATGTGAACGAGTTCTGAGTTCAGAGAGTTAAGTTGATCCGACATCGTGGAGATGTGCGAGTAGAGCAATTGTGATTGCTAAGAGAGCTATGAGATAGATAGGAGAGTTACGAGTACGATATTGCTAGGAAAGCTATGTGATGGCTTAAGATCGTGAATAAGATACCTGGTGTCTTGTTTCTTTGTTTCATTTATTGTGACATTAATGACTATCAGTGGTACTTGGACTTTGTAATCACGAAGATTAGGTGCTATCAGGTACCGGATCGATGATTAAGTTGCTATTTTCTTTAAATTGGAAATATAACTACTCGTTCCTTGCAATAGTGAACATAGAGATTTAAATGATCATTTTTGATTGTTTCAAAATGTTTTCTAAGTCTAGAGTAGTCACAGAAAAAAATCCCTTGTATGATGGGAGACTGGCGGGTCGGAGAAGACTAAGAGGACGTGTGGCGCAACACGACATGAGGTGGCATGGAGCAAGGACAAGAAGATGATGCCTGAATGTGATAGATTTGTGGATCTGTCACCTGAGAGAGTCCTGAGAAGGCGACGTGCTGTGTTCCACGCTCGCCTCTCAAAAAAAAATACGGCCTAGAGAACACCATGTGGTTTTAGTCAGTAGGAGTCTGACAGACCCCTCAGCTTTCCCCAAGGGCTGAAGACATCCATGAGGATTTCCACATGATTCGATACACTGTTAACCCTGACAATGAGGAACAGACGAGGACGCCTGTCTCGCAGGATGGCCGTGTCGGGTTTAGTCAATAGTACGGACGTTAAAACAAATCGCAAGCACGCCATCTGGCGGCAAAGCACGAACAACTATGCATTAGCGCGCTTTCTCTAGCCACTTGCGTGGTGGGGATAGTAGAATATGGCAGTTGAGTACTGACAGCCTTAGAGCTAACACGTCGTAGAATCAGTGTTGATCCGTAATATTAATAAGCAGGATTGTAACTGTGAATATTTGAATAAAACCAGTGTATCGAATAATTTATGTGATTTCATTTGCACGTCTGCACCCAACGCCCTGTCCACACACGATGTCTTAACCTAAGGGAATACATCCTGACTTCGCCATGGTTTACATCTATCGGCCAGCCTTGATGCGATATACATATAAAACTTAAGCTTACTATCTTCTTTCTGTTATTCTTACACTCCTTTCCTTTCTTTATTATTTCTTTCCGTTATTCTAACAGTTGTTTGGATTCACTTACACTTTTTATATTTAGTTGTTGTTGAGTTGGAGGGTTGTTGTCTTTATCTCTCGCGGGGACAAACCGTATTGGGAGATTAAGAGGAGCCTTTTGTGATTGCTATTCTGAGTCATAATGCTCAGTCCTTGGTAATGCTTCAGGCAAGGTCTTCTCAGAGTTGTATATAAGTTTGGGTGTCTGTAGAATATAGTTTTTCATTGTTATTGTTTTACTTTTCTTAACAGGTTGATTTTTACTTCCCGTACTATGTGGGCTATTTACTGTCTTAATTATTTCAGGAGATTCGGATAAAAATCTTTTGTTATTGTTCTGCGTAATTTTTTTTTTTTGCCGGGTAACACATTGAGTTTGTCATATTTTATAAAAGCTGTGTTGCCTGCCTCCTCTCTCAGTTGGGCTTGCAAGTCCTTGCGTTTATTCAAAACTTCTAGAGGATAGTCTTGCTTGACATAATATGGTGAGTTTCTCGTGACCCCGTCTAGGCCGCGGAAGGTAGGGAGAGCGGCGCATCGCAATACCCAGCACTCCTCTCCCGCCGCGGCCTCCAACCCTCAGCCGCGATATCGTATGGGACCTGGGACGCTCCATATGACATCGCGGCCCGCCTCAGTTGTGATGTCGCCTGTTACCAAGCGGCACCGCAACCTACTAGTTGGCCGCTACGTCGTCGGCTTAATCGGCAAAAGCCCAGACGAGCAGCCCCTTCTCGGGTTCCTCTTCGCTTCACCGTGGGTGACCAAGCCACGGTGAAGCGAAGAACAATGCGGGAACCCACCTGGGGGGACGTATTCTATACCCAAGATTCTAAATTTAACTTCTCTATGATATTAATCGAAATAACTGTCATGCCAGCGACATGAAGACTAGTTGAAGTAGAAGACTAGTGGCCGCCCGCGTCTCCGCCCACGTGGATTTATTATCCCCAAGATCTTTTTATATTATAGCCTCGAAATCTAACTAGATTGAGCTAAATTACTGTAAAGTTGCGTCATAACACGTACAGCATTTTTCGCAACATCCATCCATACGTTAATAGCCAGCCACGTTACATTGACAACATAAGTTGCGTTTTCAAAGGGAAGGCCGTCTTGGCAAAGTGGCGTCAACTGGTGGCGTCAGTTTTATTAGCCACGTTAGCGGTTCGTGTGTTTGCAGCCACGCATACGTGCGTAGTGTAGCGTTGTAGTGACTCGTAGTGGACGATCTGCGTACATTTCCATACAAATGTAACTACGATGGGTAGGTAAAACACGGTCGTGTGTAGCTTACCGTAGGCCGCTAAGGTAAGCTACATTAATCTGGCTGATATCATTATTTCTAATGTTTAATGTTGCTTAAACCCAAGCATGTCTTTTTCCGCTACAAGAAGCCAATTTCACCCGGCTGCCACTTTCCGAGATGTGACAGTGCTAATAACGGACCAACTTGAGCTTCTTGGCTCGAGCTCGGCTCTCAATTTTGGCCCATACATTGAGGCAAAAGCTCAGCTGGCTGCACTAAAGTTGAGGATCCTTGCAAGCGCAAGTTCGATCGTGCATGGAGTACTATTCTCATCTCTGGGACGGATCTGCCAAATACCAGCGTGGTGCACTAGCGTCGATCAAAAAGCAGGCAAGAGGCTCATCCGCAATGAGTCACTGGTCAAGTCACAGCTCAAGAGCCTTGAACATCGTCGCCGAGTTGCCAGCTTGTCGGTTTTTTATCGTTTACATTTCTGGGAGTGTGCGAAAGAATTGCACGATCTAATTCCCCCTAGCCCATTTCATCATCGGACTACAAGACGTACGGCGATGCGCCATCGGTTCATGGTGGACATCCCACCCATACACACAAAACATTTTGAGAACAATTTTATTATGCGTACAGCTAAGGAGTGGCATTCCCTGCCAGAGTCTGTGTTGCCCGATAGCTACAATCAAGGGGTCTTTAAGTCAAGAGTGAATAGGTTTTTTCTAGGCAAGCGTGCTTCACCGTCGACCACATCATCGCTTACCATCAGGTGAGATAGCGGTCAAGCGCGAGTCTATAGAAAAAAAACAAATAGGTCAATAATAAACTTATCACCTGTAACATAACTTAACATCACGACTGTATTCCCCGAAAGGTTAAGCAGAGGTGCAGAGTACACCCAATTACACTTTTTCCGACCAGGGAGTCGAACCCAGGACCTTATGCTCAGCGGACCATCACCACCACCACCACTAGATCAACCAAGCAGTCGGTACTTACTAGGTACCTATCTCCTTTTGTAACAAATAAAAATATCTCACGCAGTAGTAGATAAAAAAATATTTTTGATAATAAATTGCGTAGCGTGAAATCCGTTTCATGATAACTTTTATCGTCTTAAAATAAGAATACATTTGAAGTACCTACTTAAATACATACCTACGATTCACTAGCTTTATCTCATTTGTAATGTAAACTTTTTATTTTGTTTTTTTTTAAACCTAATTTTATAGAAAGAGATGGCGGCGTGAGTTGGAACTCCTTTTGAAAAGATTGGCCCGCGATCGCAGTTGACCGGGAGCAGTGGAAGGAGGGAAGGGAGTTTTTAACCCTGCAGTAGGACACCACATAAATACAATAGAACTTCGATAACTCAAAGGCCAAGGGAAACGTTACATTATTTGGGTTATTGAGTTTTTAACTTAATATGGTTTTGAGTTAGAAAGGGTAGTGGTTCATAATTTTAATTTTCTTATTGAGTTTCGTTTGTGCTTGGTTCCGGGATTATTATATATACATTCATACATAGAGGGACTAGAGTAAATTCAAATGTTACTTTCAAATGTCACAAACCCTTTTTTTTTGTTAAAAGATGCAAATTACGAATTGAGTTTTATTTCATTTACATAAAAAAGTCAGTGATTTTGTTTTGTTGCAGCAGCGCACAGCGATGTTTCTTGCAGAAATGGTTAAAAGCTTAATGATCCAAAGGTAAAGCCGCAAAGATAATGTCTACTTTTGACTTACAGCCATTTAGTTAACACGTGTAAGCAAGAGGAATGGAACTCATTCCTGGAACCTTGTGTTTAGTACATTTGAATAAAACGAGTCACTAAAAAGTAATAGAAAAAACCGGCCGTGCGCGAGTCGGACTCGCGCACGAAGGGTTCCGTACCATTGTCGCAAAAAACGGTAAAAAAATCACGTTTGTTGTATGGGAGCCCCCCGTAAATATTAATTTTATTTTGTTTTTAGATCATCTGTGAAAATTTCAACTGTCTAGCTATCACGGTTTATAAGATACAGCCTGGTGACAGACAGACAGACGGACCGCAGAGTCTTTAGTAATAGGGTCCCGTTTTTACCCTTTGGGTACGAAACCCTAAAAACAAGTCAGTCACTAAATGCTTTAAGTTTCAGAGGTTGTCAAAACATTAAGTTACAGAGGTCCAATACCCAAATTATTCGTTTAAGTTGTAGAAACTTCGTATTCGTAAAAGAGGCACTGGGGACTGAGGGGAAGGGATTTTTATGTTTTTATTTCATTTTAGAGCATTTAACTTTATCGAGGTTTAAGTTACCGAGGCATAAAATGACTTTGAAAGAGGTTATGTACTAGTTTTTTTCATGTAGGCACGCCGATTTTAACCTACCGATACGCAAAACGAGTCCCCTTCTTTTTTTTAGCTTGGAGAAATGCTCATGCATACTGCGCTACCACGGGGAGATAGCGCAATTATGTGGGACTCAAACCCACTAAAACTCCACGGTGTCCGCCTGTGCCGCTTATGGCGGGAACACGGGTACGCATTAGCACTCACCGCGAACCCGCCGCGGCTGTCCGTCACCGGACCCTCTTCTGTGGAGTACCCCCAATCACCGGCGCACCAGCACACTGTGCACCGTGACCACCCCAGGGAACTAGCCAGCACATGGGTGCCAGAGGACCCCGTGTATAGCACCCTTGGTCCTCCCCTTGTGACGGGTCAAGGACAAAGGATAGGGATAGGGAGAGCGGCCAACGCTATACCGACAGTCCTCCTCCTCTGCGGCCCCACCGCGTCCGCCATCAGACGGTGAGACGGTGGCAACCCCGTCCAGGCCGCGAAAGGTAGGGAGAGCGGCGCACGGCAATACCGACACTCCTCTCCCGCCGCGGTTTCCAACCCTCAGCCGCGATATCGTATGAGTTTGGGAGACCCCATACGACATCGAGGCCTGCCTCAGTTGCGATGTCACCCAGGCAGCACCGCAACCAAATGTTGGCCGCTACGTCGTCGGCTTATCGGCAAAAGTCCTGACGAGCGGCCCCTCCTTGGGTTCCTCTTCGCTTCACCGTGGGTGACCAAGCCATGGTTACTGAGCTCCCCGCCTGGACAATGCGGGAAACCACCCGCATCTTCCAGGCAACTTTTTTGTTTGGAAAATCGTAATTCATGCGTTTTTTCCCCTTTTGGTTTTTTCTTTGCGCCAGTCAGTTTATAAAATGGAGAACTTGAAATATCGCGTTATTTACGAGTACGAGTTCCATTCTGGCACCAGTGCTGCAGAAACGGCTCGAAGGATTAATGATGTGTATGGCGATGGTGTTGCAAAAGAAAACAACAGTGCGTTTTTGGTGCCAACGTTTTCGTTCTGGAAATTTCGACCTGCAGAACAAGCCCCGTGGACGGCCGGAGACCAAAGTTGATAACGAAGAATTGAAGGCTACTGTGGAAACGGTTCCATCGCAAACCACGTCCGAGTTAGCTGCAAGCTGCGGTGTTAGTGATAAAACTGTTTTAAGCCACTTGAAACAAATTGGGAAGGTGAAAAAGCTTGAAAGGTGGGTACCTCATGAATTGAGTGCAGCAAACCGACAAACGCGCGACGACTGCTGCGTTACATTACTTAACCGGCACAATAATGAAGGGATTTTAAATCGAATCATTACCTGTGATGAAAAGTGGATCCTGTACAATAATCGGCAACGCTCATCGCAATGGTTGAACCCTGGCAAACCAGCCAAATCCTGCCCCAAGCGAAAATTTACTCAAAAAAAATTACTTGTGAGCGTTTGGTGGACTAGAGCCGGTGTCGTTCACTACAGCTTTCTTAAACCTGGGCAGACGATTACGGCAGATGTCTATTGTCAGCAACAGCAAACCACGATGAAAAAGCTAGCTGCTAAACAGCCGAGGCTGGTCAATCTCTCTAGGCCACTGCTGCTTCAGGACAACGCTAGACCACACACTGGACTACAGAAGGCTACCAAATTAGAGGAGCTTCAATTGGAATATCTAAGATATCCGTCGTACTTCCCGGACCTTGCTCCAACAGATTACCATTTTTTTCGAAATTTGGATAACTTCTTGCAAGGGAAAAAATTCAACTCCGATTGGGCAGTCCAAAGCGCCTTTAAAGATATTATTGATTCCCGTCCGAATGGTTTTTTTTTGTAAAGAGATCAATGAAGTACCTTTGAGATTGCAAAATTGCATAGATAGCAATGGTAGTTATATTATATTTAAAAAAAAAAAACTTTATGTTCCTCCCTTACAAAACGCTTATTTCATATGTAATGACCTTATATAATGTCTTCAAAACTAAACAAGCAAAGGAAATGGTTATTATTTTTGCAACATTTGAACTCAACGAACATGTGAGAACCATCACATTTATGGAATAACCTGATTTCTGAATTAAGCATTTGACGTTGAGTATTTGTCAAAATCTACTTTATCCTGAAAACCTGTCACATTTTGGCATTTTAGTAGAGTTTGAGACGTTCTGAATGCAAAATACTCAATTCAGAAATCGGCTGTTAGTAGTACTTATCAGTTTAAAATACAACAAACAAGCGTAAGTTGATCTATCTCATGAAGGCAGGTTAACTTTTATCACGGCGAAATAAAATTAATTTTGCTACGATTCTTGCAGATGAATACAAACATTATTTTAATAGGGTTATTGTCCATATTCGCTTGTGCGATTTTGAGCATAATGAACAGATTTATAAACCTGGTAAACAGATCTCAAAGGTCCATAAGTTATCTGCATTATGAGATAACCTATTGTTGCAACTTTTTATCAGTCTCTTATCACCTTTATAAATGTAGGGTGGCCAAATTTAATGTACACAATTTTTTTTTGCCACCATTTCGATGTGAGACCAATTTTGTCAGATTATTGGACGATTCGCACGAATTTAACTTGGTCGACAAGTGCTAATCGACCCCTTTTTAAACGACTTATAAAAATGTTAATTTTCCTGTGGCGATTCGCCCGAAGTTAATTTATCGGTGTGCGAATCGACCATTCCAATATTATGTAGTAGGCGATTTGCACACACATTGTGATTTATGCAATATCGTTAAGATAAAGTACACTCAAGTACAGAAGTATTAAGGATTAAATATTTTTATTGATATGAAATGAGACACAAAGTAATCAAAAATGTCTTTATTAAAATAACTACTATATGATTTGAGCACGTATTCCACATTGGGCACCCACTTAAACGGCAACTGATTGAATGGCACTTGAGGTATGCCACATACGGCACCTATCGATATTTTTTGTAATTTTAGTCCGCAATATTAAATGGCACCTACTGATCAGTAGGTACTTTACTAGTCTTGGTGGTGGGATAGTTAATAAGGTATGCGAAAATTTGATGAAAGACTCTACAAAAAGCTAGCGGATTTTTAACCAGCAAAGAGGTGAAGATTTAGTAGATGTCATCCATACAAAATTCATATAAAATAATCATGAAAAAATATTGACTAAAAAAGGTTTACAAACCAGACGTGAGTGGAAACAACGGGAGGAGAAGCCTTAAAAGGACGTACACGGATCTTAGCCTATCCAATAGATATAGATAAATAATAAATTTATTAAGTTGTGTTAAGTCTGAAGGAGTAGATAAAATTAGAGTTAAAGAAATTAAATTATTAAAATCTAAGTTGAGCCCTGTAATAGCTTTATTTATTAACTTGTGTGTTGAAAAGGGGTTATACCCCGAGAAATTAAAAACAGCATTAATTAGACCTATTTTAAACAAGGTGTTCATAGTGATTACGCAAACTATAGGCCAATAGCCTTATTATCAGTTTTAAACAAGATAGTAGAAAAGTTAATTGTGAATCAGGTAAGTGTTTTCTTGGAAAACACAATATTCTGACAAATGCACAACATGGTTTCCGAAGGGGGCGGAGCACGGCGACGGCCTTGGCTCGGTTTGCGGACGACGTCAATGAGTGTTTGGATCAGCGGAAGCAGGTGGTGGTTGTCTACATTGATTTTAAAAAAGCATTTGACACCCTGGAGCACCACCAGCTGCCTCAAGCCATGGAGGAGTGTGGAGTCGCGGGACCACTGAACAGGTGGTTCCGTGCCTACCTCACAGGGCGGACACTGCAGACAGTCATTGACGGCGTCGTCGGAGAGCCCAGACACGTCACATGTGGTGTGCCAACCGGATCCGTGTTTGGCCCCGTCGGATACATCATGCATGTCAACAGCATGTGCAATGTGGTTCATAATTGTCGCCTATATATGTATGCTGACGATACTTGTCTGGTTTATGCAGATAAAAACTTAAAAGTAATAGAAAGTAAGATACAGGAGGACTTTACTAATATCATCAAATGGGCTCACGACAATGGCATTATAATCAACATAAATAAAACCAAATGTATGTATCACCTTATCTAAAAAAAAACGAACGTCCGCCGCGCATAGTGGGACTAGCTATGAGTGTCTGCACAGTGGTGGACTGACATTGTGTGAGTGTGCAAATATTGAGGTAGTGGAGGATTACAGGTACTTGGGATTAGTCATAGACAACAGCTTCTCCTGGAAAACACACATTATACACTTGTGCGACAAACTCAGGTATGTGCTTATAAAATTCCACCACCTTAGTTATGTGTTGGGTAGGGCAACATTGTACATGGTCTACTATGCGCTGGTGGACTCATTGCTTTCTTATGGGCTGGCGTGCTATGGTAATACTTTTAAAACATATTTAGATAAAATAAAAACATTGCAAATCAGATTCATGAAATTAGTAGTGGATAAAAATACAAAAAATCGTTGTAAAGGTAGTGATTATGAAGATTTATTTTTGGAATGTAAAATGCTGCCGGTTCATGAGAGGGTAGTGTTGTCAGTAGCTTTAGAACAGTACTGTAGCAATGAATTTAAAACTAATATTGTGCACACAAGATCTCAAAGGAATAATAATATAAAAAGATTTGTAGTGCCCACTTTTAATAATTATTATGGAAGACGATGTAGAAGTTTTTTAGTTCCAACAATTTTTAATGACCTTCCTTTAGATATAAATAGTAGTATCACAAAAGCATCCTTTAAAAATAAAATACACAAGTACCTCCTTAATACATTTTGTCAAGGTCTCATTATAGATAAAATAAGTTAGTTCATTTGTTTAGTAGTAAGGAATATATGCTTTTATTATATATAAAAAAAGAAGCTACGTCTGCCAAAAAACTGCTTTGCAGTTTTTTTCTGTGCATAAACACTTTTCATTTTTTTTTTTATAGTTGATCTTCAGAAAGGCCAGGTGCGCAGTACCCATAACCGCCGTGCGTGTATGACTAGATTGGACGTATGTAAAGCAAAAGGCATATGTAAGGATTGTATCAGGTGGCGTTCTGTAGTTTATGTCTACACACATGGGAAAAAGACGATGTATGAAAAAATATCTGAATTTTCGTTTCATATAAAAAATATGTACATTATGTTTTTTTTTTTTAATTTTTTTTTGTCTGTAGTTTCTGCCTACCCCCATGGGAAAAAGGCGTGAGTTTATGTATGTATAAAAATATCTTAATTTAAAGACATCGGAGTTGGCCACCCTACACATATTTTTTTTTGTAATTGAGGAAAACATGTTTTTGCTTGACTTCTATTTAAAGAGCGAGATCAAGACTGAATCAGTACTCGTTCAAGATCTGTGGTGGACGCATCTTCCTCTGGTGAAAGTACTTTGTATTTCTACTGTAAAATGTGTAGAGTACAGAGTTTGCTGGTGGTAGCACTATTCGTGGGGCTAACGCAATCATGGGGTAAGTATAATTATAATAATTGTTGTTTAATGGTTATAGTTAGTCTCTATGCAACTTTTTTTTACGTATTAAGCCATAAAAGTAAATTTTTAAACATAATGAAAATTCTGCAATTTTTACACTTTCCGGGACAGACCGCCTCTTGACGTTATGTCGGTATATCGTTACGTGACAGTACGGCTAAGGGCGGTGAACTTTATTTCATGTAATTTGGCAAACCGTCGATAGCCGTTGCTTGCCCATAGTATTCCTAAGAAGCACATGATCTAGTGTCACATCACGCGACTTCATTTGTTCGTGGGTGTCACGGCAAACTCTTTTCGAGTCATTTTTCAACACACACATACGCAGTGCTTATGCACCAAAACAACACATGCACACCGCCGACAGGCGTAGACTGAGCCATACAAGTACAACGTCTGTGGCCGTATTTGTCATATCAAAAATTTAAAAATATATGTAATGAGGTAGTACGGCTGTAGACGGTATGACAAAATGTATGGGATTTTGAAGTGTCATATCATTACATTTGTAAATAGTCAAGTGACCCGGAAAGTGTTAAGGATTAACACATATCTTTTATATTTTTTTTTGGTTTTTCAATTGTTCTACACATAATTTTATGAAATGTAATACAAATCTGTGGTCGTTGGACCCCTTAAGGGAGTTGTTTTTATTGATAAAATTAGGTGTATTTTACGGCCTTAAAGTTTTATTACTACAAGTCCGGACACATAAGTTTTGTATGTATAAAAAACAGTACAGTTTTGATACAAGTGGGCGTCAAACCCGCCAAGGCTGCAATGGGCTATGGAACCCAGAGTGCAATTACAATCGCGGTGCAATAGAAGGCAGTATTCAGGAGTAAAAGTTTTCAGTCTATGTATGTATGTAAGTATGAATGTATGTATGGAAGTATGTATGTATGTTTGTTCCTATATGGTGTTCCAGAGACCAAACGCGTTGGCCGATTTTGATGATTAATACGTCAATCGATGCGTCTTAACCCTGCGAGTGTCATAGGCTACATTAAAATTGGATAATAGAAAAATGGCGGATTTTGGGTGCCATATTGTGGGGGCCAAATTTTTTTTATTCTTCCAAACCCATCTTGTGGGGTATCAAAATAAAGGATTTTAAGAGGTTATTTCAAAAATATATAACACTTATACGTTTAAATGTATCTTATGCAAAAAAAAAAAAAAGTTATAAATAAAAAAACTTAATTCAATTAATCAAAAAACCCGACTGCTTCAAAAGCGAACTAAAAAATCGAAAACAATGAAAAAAGCATGCTGTGCAGGCGGAGGAAGAGGATATGGATAAGGATATGTATCATCGTTATATAATCACGTGAAGACCTTAAAATCCACTTAAGGTTGAACTAGTCGACGGCACGAACTAATTTGTGCGCGGGGTTAAAATGTATGCTATCTTATCCGACAACACGTGCGAAAGAAATAGATGCTGTGATGAACAGTAAGAAGCTAGTTCGCGTACGAATTAGCACTTTTGCAAATTTGTATCGAAATGGATGATGATTTAGGACGAAAACGAGCGCGCGAAATTTTATAAACAGACCTTTGGGAGTCTAGATATCATGAAAAAACAACTAAATGTATATTTTTAAAATAACATTATTTGCATTGTTGAATTACTAATCTATCCCTGTATGTAGGCCGTTTTGCAATTTTCCTTCTTCTTATGGTATTTATTTTCGCCCAAAGATGCGTTAAAATTTGTGTTGAAATATGGAACTTTCGACGCTCATAACTTTCGAATATATTATTTTTTAACATTTTTGTTTCCATACAGGACTAGATAATGATGAGACAAATTGATATATTTTTTATTTTGAACGTACATCGTCAAACAGTGGAGTAATCTCTAGACTACGTTTGTATGGAAGAATTTTCGACTAGTGTGTCCTTAAGGCGCAGATTCCCTTGAGTAGCTGCTTTTAAAATGAGAATCACGTCTAAACGGCTAGTCGTAATTTATTGGAAAAAATATATGTTATATTAGACCATTTTCTTAATAATTTCATCTGAGCAAATTTTGATTTTTATTCGTATAACATAGTGTACTTAATTAGTAAAGTTATGTCTAAAACGGACAAAAACACGACAATCACAACAAAACCGCTGGGCGTATTTTAATGAAATTGACACCATATCAAAGACAATTTAATTATCTACATTTTGATCTGAAGTTTTTTTTTTTAAAGTCATTGAATAATAATAAAAGTACAAAAAACTACTAAATTTCGGGTCGCGCGGGTGTGAAACGAGTGCGCGTTTTGTTCCCTCAAGGTCGTTGGCGTTAGTCGTCGTCTTACGGGCACTTTAGGTAAGTGTTCCTAATAGAATCAATTGATGAAAAAATATAATAACAATATAAAATTTGAGTTTTTGATTTATTCCTTTGTATTCACCCAACTACCTATCTGGATGCCAAATTTGAATTTTCTAAGTCATCTGGAACTGGGTTAGAGTTTTGATCTATACCAGGCTTAGAGCATTTAACCTATGGAGACGGCAAGCCGCGAATCACCGAACAACTTTTTCTGCCACTTTCTGCGGGAGGCGAGGAAAACACATACAGCACACTACAAAAAAATGACAATCACTCACAGATACATGCATCCTATTGCTACAAACGCACACGAAAAAATAATAATCACACAGTCAAAAAACACACATACATTGACATATTTGTGTGTATCTACGCAATGATCCTATGACAACAAATACAAAGTGCTAGTGATGTGATACAAAGAATGACTGGAAATTCATTTTAATGCATGAATGAATGAGCAAAATGTTAATTCGTTTTATTTTTGTTATACTAAATAATAATAAACTTAAGTAATTAATTTCACAAATAAAAAAAAATACGCAATATGATTTGTGGTCTGCTAAACTACGTAGGTAGGTAAGAAAGGTAGGAAAGAATTTAAGATACACTAAAAAAGAACGATTGAATTTATTTTTAGTCAATAATATTTCATAATTACATAATATATATTGTTGGACCCGTGTCTTTCCTATATGAATGACGTTACAAATAAATGTAATATCCAAATACTCCATGCATGGTAGACGAACTGGGGATAGTACCTAATAAAATGGTGGCATACGTCTTGGAACAATGTTAATCATAAACTATAGTACCTACTGGTTTCAGCATAGAATAGTATGAAACTGTCACTCATGTCACTGACATTTTGTTTTATTTAGGTTCGGGCATTCGGGATTCATACTTGAGCCCCGTTATTTAATACGGACCTTATTTATACGTGTTAAATAGTAAGAAAGCGTAAATAATAAATAATACAATCAACCGGATAGACTTTTATTTGACACTTTTTTATGTAACACTTTATCACGTCAGTTTTTCGTTTTTTTAACTATTTGAGTACGGTGTTTCCTACCTAAGCTAGTTTGATATCTTAGATAGGAAAACATACGTGTATGGTGTCTACGACACATTCGCTGTTCATTCTTAAACTTTCATTCTTCGATGTACTTTATTATTATTCACTCGTTCTATATCATTCATACAACTCTGTACGTTGCTCGTTTTAAAAATTATAAAAAAAAGATTGTAAGGTCTTTATTAAACCTTACTGATTTCTACAATTTTTTTTGTTTATTTTATCTTATACATATGGTTTCACAGCCATAATCTAGTTCATATACATGTCTCAATGATCACGATTAGAGGCAATCACTGATTTTTGAAATGTACCAGTTTATTATATACATGTCGAACACATTTCTGTGGATCAACTTTTTTGGTTAAAAATTATATACGAACATTTGAGTATTTTTAGAATTCTCAATTGTATATGGCTTCGAATTGATGTGCGGTGGGGTTGGCATTGTAACCACCATGGCTGCGATAGTCTGCTCTCGATAGAGGTATCAAACAAAAACCTAAATCACTTCATCTGTTTAGGAGCTATGATGCCACAGACAGACACACAGATACACAGCAATACACGTCGAATTGATAACACCCCTCTTTTTCTGTCGGGGGTTAAAAAATGATTGAAAAACTCACTAACGAAACGAACAAACTTACTTTTTATTACCCTGAAACTTTAAAAGAAAATAATTTAAATCTATTCTCATAGACATTTGTAAATAATATTTTTTTTAGTTCAACCTGTCTTGTCCAGATATAAACACAAGCAAAATTATTTTGATACTGAACATACTGATTCAAAAATCATTTAATTTATCAATCATTCATTCACGTTGTCCCAACACTATGCACATCGCTACCCTGTCAGCCCCTGTACTGCGTTTGTGCTACCAACGTACCACTGAATTTTTCTATCGTAAAGGCAATAACCATTATTTCGACATTGTACTTAAATAAAACTATGTTGATGTATAATTTATACTTATATGTGGTAGGAAACACCATGGCTTCGCAAATTGAAAGTGGCAGCTCGCTTTTTGCAAGAGGAAACCGCACAATTAACCATTTTTTCGGAGAACTTACTTGCGACTCAATACGATACACAATGGCGGCGGTCGGCGAATGAACTAGTTTTATATAACGCGTATGGTCATATGGCCAAGCTACTTTGGCAGAGGGGTAAGCCCAGCTATGCCATCTCCATAGGTTAAATGCTCTAAGATACCAGGCCCCTCAGAAAGTATTGCGAAAAAAAGTTTTTATATATGGGAGACTGGCCAGTTATAATGTTTTTCGAAAATATGATGATTTATAAGTAAAAATAAGTAAGTTCCAATTTCAAAATTTCCCTCCACATTTTTTGCGAGTTAATTCAAAGTATTGTGTCTCACTGAAATATGGATCTGCGCCGGGAACATTTTAGAGCTATGATTTTATACGATTTCAAGTGTCGCCTGAAACCGGATGAATCGTACGATAGACTTCAAATGGCATTCATGGATGAAGGCCCTTCCAAGGCAACCGTGTATCGTTGGTATAACGAATTCAAGCGCGGTCGACCAACTTTGGGGGATGACGAAAGAAGCGGTCGCCCTTTGACGGCTGTTACCGAAGAAAACGTGCTAGCAGTGAAAAATTTAATCCAAGACAATAGGCGAATTACATATCAGGAGATTCAACACATATTGAAGATTGGATCGGGAAGCGTTCACGAGATTCTACACAGCCATCTTCGCGTGAGGAGGATAGTATCACGCTGGGTGCCGCACAACCTCACCGATGCTCAGAAGCAGGCCCGGGTGGAATGGTGCCGTGATATGCTTAACAAATTTGAAGCAGGCTCGTCTCGGCGTGTTTACGACATCGTTACAGGTGATGAGTCCTGGATTTATCAATACGACCCAGAAACCAAGCGCCAGTCGACTGTTTGGGTGTTTCAAAATGAGCCAACGCCTACCAAAGTGAAGCGATCTAGAAGCGGGGGTAAGATTTTGATCGCTAGCTTTTTTAATTTGACTGGCCACTTGGTATCAATTCCCTTACGGGATCAAAGAAGCATTAATGCCGAATGGTATACTACCAAATGTTTGCCAGAAGTTTTCTCTGTTATAAGCAACAAGCGACCAAACACATGGCTCCGCGGGCTACTGCTCCACCACGACAATGCACCTGCGCACACCGCACTCAAAACGAGGGACTTCCTGGACAGCACGCCAGTCAAACTCCTGGGTCACCCTCCTTACAGCCCTGATCTAGCACCGTGTGACTTCTTTTTATTCCCAAAAATAAAAAATCAGCTCAAAGGGATACAATTTTCGTCGCCGGAAGATGCGCTGGCTGCGTTCGAGCAGGCTGTAAACGAGGTGTCTGCGGCGGACTGGAAAAAGTGTTTTGAAAACTGGTTTAGGCGCATGAATCTTTGTATAGAGGCTGGTGGAAAGTACTTTGAAAAGATTTAATAAAAATATAATTATGTACGTATAGAACATTTTTTTTTAGTTTCGCAAAACTTTCTGAGTGTCCCACGTATGTCAGCCAGACGTTATTATATAAAAAAAAAACAAAAACCCGACTGCTTAAGAATCGAACTAAAAACCTGTTAACAAGGAAAAATCATGCTGTGCAGTCGGAGGAAACATTATTCGCGAACTGGCTGACCACCTGATCCTCCTACTGCACAGCATGATTTTTTCTTGTTGACAGCTTTTTAGTTCGGGTTCGGATCAGTCAGGTTTTTGATTTTTAAATTAACTTTTTTTTATTTACAACTTTTTAGTTTTATTTTACTTTTTCGAATTACTTTTAAACATATAAGTGGTATATATTTTTGTAATCACCCCTTTAAACATTTTAATACCCCACTCGATGGGTTTGGAAGAAAAAAATTGTTACCCACACAATATGGCGCCCAAAATCCGCCATGTTTGTTTTTGTAGAACTTCACCTATCTCACTTCGAACACATGGGCGGTCAAGACTTATCTATCGATGTCTTAATTATATAATTCGGTCAAGTATAAAGATATGAGGTAATAAAGAATATTACATACATACAAGATACACGCGAAACACATAACCCAGTCGGGTAATAATAACCGTTTGAGGTATATTTATGAAATTATGGTTTTTAGTTCATCTTAGGGATTTTAATACACAGACTAAATTTCATGTATAAAACATAATTATGAAATCTAATTTCCCGTTAAATAGATTTTGAGTTATTAAGATGATAAAAGTGGCTCCAAATGGTTCGTGTAATATTACACACAGTTGCTGCGTCGCCAGTTCCTTTTTTGTTTGAACTTGGCTTGACATGCTGCCGCATGTCTATACACGTAGACTTAAATGAATAAATTATTGGTCTATCTGCTTGCTTAAATGATACTTTTGTTTCAGACTTCGCCGTATCAGCTGGAAATCGACTAGAATTTTATACTTCTGACGGAGTAAAAACAGACACCGTACATTTTAACTCTCAAAACCTAACTACCTTAGCATATGATGAAGTTGATAACGTGATGCTGTACGTCGACAAACAGAGCGGCAACGACACCATATGTGGTTACAACATTGCTTCTGCGGAATATAAATGCTACATAGAGAGGAACGGGAGAAATATCCAGGGTCTGGTCTTCGACCCTATCACAGAACAACTGTTCTTCACAGATACAAAGGAAAGAAGCATTAATTAGTTTTCATTTAAACCTGGATTTAACAATAACGTATTCGGAAACCTTTTAATCAAGTTGGATGACGGGATCCCAAGTGATATTACAGTAGACAGCTGTAGAGGGTACGTTTCCAATAATAGTAAATATAATAATAATAATAAAAAATCGTAAACTTAGGACTAGATGCATTACACGGTTAAGTGAGACAAGCATTAAAGTTCTTAATCTAGTGAGTGGGTGCAGTACTGTCCTTCTAGATAGGTGATGAAGTCACCTTTGTTTAGAAGAAACAGTTTGCAATCCCCTATCGTATAAATAAAGGTTGACTTATATCATGAACATGCTGTCAAAATTTCATCATTAAAATCAATCAACTTAATAAAAAAATCTCTATCATCATCATCATCAGCCTATAGCAGTCTACTGCTGGACATAGGCCTCTCCAATTGCACGCCATTTGCTTCGATTTTCGGCAACTCTTATCCAGCTGCTACCAGTCACCCCACGAAGATCCTCACTCCACCTAGTCTGACCTGGCGTCCCAGATTACGTTTACAAATTTGCGGTCTCCTCTCAAGAACACGTCTACCCCAACGGTCATCGGTTCTACGACTTATATGGCCGGCCCATCGCCACTTCATCTTGCTTATTCTGTGAGCTATGTCGACCACTTTGATTCTCTGCTGGGTCAATTCGTTTCGTATTCGATCCCTTAGAGAGTCTCCGAGCATAGCCCTTTCCATAGCTCGCTGAGCAACTTTGAACCGATGAACCAGCCGTATTGTGAGTGTCCACGTCTCGGCCACGTAGGTCATTACAGGTAGGACGCACTGGTTTAAGAATTCGTTCTTCAGGCTCTGTGGAATACGTGACGAGAAGACACCACGAAGTTTTCCAAACGCCACCCAGCCCAGCTATATTCTTCTATTAGCCTCCTTCTCAAAGCTGTTCTTACCTAACTGCAAAGTTTGCCCGAGGTAAACGTATTCTCGAACAGCTTTGAGAGCACCGCAATTAACCACAATCGATCCCGGAGTGACGTGTGAATTGAACATAACCTGAGGTTTTGTCCAAGTTCATCCAGAGACAGATGCGTGCAGAAGAACCAGCTAGGCCGTCCAGCATCAGCTGCGAGTCATGCAGTGACTCTGCCATTATGGAGATGTCATCCGTTAATCGCACGTAGGAGATGTACTTGCCATTTATATTAATGCCGCGTCCTTCCCAGTCCAGCGTCTTAAACATATCCTCCACCGCGTTGCTAAATAACGTCCCCTTGTCTAATCCCTCGATGCAGTGAGATATGCTTAGTTTGCCGGTCCTGATTTTGGACGGTCGTTGTTGCGTTTGCTTAAAGACATCTCAGCACTTGGATGTATCGCCAGTCCACTTGGCATCGCTGCATAGACTCTAAAACAGACCAGGTTTCGATAGATTCAAAAAGCCTTCTCATAGTCCACAAAAGCAAAACACAGGGGCCGATTATATTCTTGGGGCTTCTGTATAATTTACCGCACTCTATGGATGTGGTCTATGTTACTGTATCCACCTCGGAACTCAGCCTGCTCCGGTGGTTGGAACTCGTCGAGTCTTCGTGCTAGACGATTCGTAACGACTCTCGAAAACAACTTAAATACGTGGCTAAAAAGCGAAATGGGTGTATAATTCGTCGAGAACGTGTCTCGAGTGCCTCCGTTATTTTAAATCAATTTATAAAAAGTTTACGAATCCACCACAGTTCAGTTAATTTTCGCGAATTTTAAATATTTTACCTTAATAGACTATAATTATTAATAAACTAGCTGACCCCCACGGCTTCGCTCCCTTCAAAATTATAGCCTATGTTACTCGGGAATAATGTAGCTTTCCATAGGTGAAAGAATTTTTAAAATCGGTTCATTAGTTTCGGAGCCTATTCGGTACAAACAAAAAAATCTTTCCTCTTTATAATATTGGTATAGATAATTGCCTCGTTTCTCAGTCGCAAGTGCGTTTGCTGGGTGAGCGGTCCCGGGTTTGATTCCCGGACGGTCAATGTGCTATTGGGTTTTTCATTAGAAATTCAGTGGCACCCCGAAGTTTGGAAGTTGGCGGTGTGAAAGTACTTCGAAAAGCTTGTTAAACCGTTGGTCCTACGGCAGTCTAATTGCCTAAGTGAATTCGGCAAGGCAGAGGGTTTGACCCCGTGAAAGTGTAAGAACAATTGACCAATCACTTAGACGGAGACGGAAACCCACATCGCGTCTTTCATCTCGCATGTGCCTTGCCGAATTCACTTACGCAATTAGGCTGTGATCTCTCCGGTCGTGTCGTCCTACCGGACTACGAGCGTGACGGAACAGAGAGGGTACCTTTATATGCGCACACGCCTGCGCACTGTAATATTTCCCGTCTCGATGTAGCCATCGTCTTCATCACCGTCTCCGCTGAGATTGGCCACTGCGGCCGAAATTCAGTCTAAAGGACTATTATTAATTTATAATTACACAAAATCTGTAATGTTTCGTGTTAAGCACTTATAATTTTTAATTTGCAGGCACATCTACTGGATTAACAGAAAGCTTAAGAATTCTACGATTGAAAGAATTCAATTTAATGGTTCAGCAAGACAAGTCGTTGTTAGTGCAAACGAAGTGGACCTTCACGGCTTGGCTATTTGCCAACAGACGAATAAGATATACTGGGTAATGCCTGAGAATGGTTTAAAAAATCACATATATAGTGCAGATTTGAATGGCAATAACATGAAATTATTGGCTGACCTTAAATCTTCAGCTGGTGATATTCAGCCGTTTGTTTACCCAAATATATTAAGCGTTTCAAACAAATACGTCTTCTATGTGGACTGGTGCTTCTCCTGCACTTCGAAACGCATATGGAAATTTCCAAAGCCAATACGGCGTTATAGTCGTAATTATAAGTTGGTCTCTCATATTCAAACTCAAAGCGTCGTCGGAATAGCCACCAACTACAAAGTGAAAGATCAATTTCAAGGAATTTCGGAATGCAATCAGGTACTTAATAACTACAAGAAGCATGAGACCAACGACTCATTCAAAGTTGCTAGACAATCTGAAGGTCCGTTTTGTGATCACGGTATTAAAGTTAGTGGACAATCTTTTTGCAAATGCTTAACTGGGTACATCGGCGCGCAATGCGATGTTTCCGTTTGTGGGAACTATTGCTTGAAAGGCGACTGTAGTATCAATCTTGTTTCATTTGGAGCATTTAATTAATTTCGTTTTTTCAGATGTAATGCTGGCTATTCCGGCCAAAGATGTGAAGTAAACGTGTGTCAAGGGCATTGTTCAAACAACGGCATCTGTTCCTTGAATAAGAAGAGTCAGCCAGTTTGTCAATGCAAAGGCAATTATTTCGGTGATAAATGCGAATTATCAGCCTGTGAAAACTATTGCCTTCAGGGCAACTGTAATATTAATGAAGAGGGGCATCCTGCATGCAGGTAAAACCTATTCTAATAACTTTTTACCCAACTATGGTGAAGCCAAAAAGGTGCCATGGTCATAAGCCACTTTTATTTTTGGTTAGTGAATTTTCAAAAAACTCTCCCGCTCTGAATGAAGCGGGGGCCGTGTCAGACTTCTACTGACTAAAACCCACCCGTGTTCCTTCAGTTGCTTGTGCCAGGGCCGCGGTAACTCTCTTTCAAATTTATCCACGACCGGGTCGTATGCTACCTGCGGGGTGTTTACACAACAATGGGTCCAATACGAAACAAAAAATATTCTTAGAGGATAGCCGTGGTTATAATGATAACCACGGCTATCCTCTAAGAATATTTTTTGTTTCTTACTTTTCAGAGTGCGATTTTTTCGCAGCCGGTATTAAGTTTTTTTACTTTTGTCTTTAATTGGATTCGGTACACTCTATAACAATTTTGTTATTAAAATTTCAGGTGTAATGCTGGCTACTCCGGCCAAAGATGTGAAGTGGACGACTGTCATGGGTACTGTTTAAATAATGGCAACTGTTTCCTGAACGAGGAGGATGAGGCAGCCTGTGAATGTGTAGGACAGTACGAAGGGGAAAGGTGTGATGTTCCAGTGCGATTTAACGACGTTGATGGTTGTCAGTGTAATGGTAGTCAAGAAGCTGATCATAAAAACACCAGCTCTAAAAACTTCTTAGATCAGAACGACGGAAATCTAAGCCTAAATGATTTATTAGCAAATTGGCGCAAACATGCGCATTAATTGCCGTAGTTCTTTCTATAGCAAATATCGAGGTTGTGGAGAGCTTTTTGCATTTACATTCATGTGATTTAAAATTAACTTTTTAATAAATTTGTCATCTCAATAACTCTTTTCTTTTCTTAAGATAATAATATACATATTATTATCTTTTATACAATCCACCCACCGTTTCTTCAGTCCTCCTCTTCCAGTATAACCATAAGAATTCATAATCCTTACGTATGCGCCGGCTGGTATCTGGCTGACACCCATACTTTAAACATTTCGTACTTATCAAAAAGATTCAGATAGCACGTGCACAGCGAGGCTCAGAGGAGACTCTTTTACAGTCTCAGTAACAGGTGTTGCGCAGGTGGTTTTTTAAAAGGTAAAGGATTTAAAATATGATTACACTTTTTGTTAAGCCCTGTAGAAGCGTGAACTGCCGACGTATATTATTCAGATAAATAAGTTTCTAGAACCGGATTGCTACAAAACCGTAGCCGACGTAGCAATTATGCCACCTACGCCGTGGCATTTGCGTGCGTAGAATAGGCCCTATGAAGAAGAAACATTAAGTATTATTTTATCTGTGGTATCTATCTGTGGTGTTTATATGGGCTGCAGTTAAAATATTGTTACATACTTTAATTGTATTTGGGGTTCTATTTTCCTTTTTTTTTTCAATAGCATATTATTCTTTTGAAAATAGCAGAATACTCGTAATTGACAAGGCAACATCACTGTGCAGCGCGGGAACGAATTAGTTCAAGAGCGAGCGAAGCGAGCTCGGGAACTTAGGGCACCCCGATACGTATATGTTAGGTTCTCTTTCATATTAGGTTACTATAGACCCTGCAGACCAAAATATGAGCCCCGCATAGCGGGCCGCCCGCCACCGACAAGTTTTTATTTTCATATCGCTATTTTAAACATTTGTATTTGCCCACTGTTTTTAGCCTACGTAGTATTTCAGTAAGGTATACTCAGTATTTTTGACACCTTTAATTTAAATTTATTTTCACTCGTTTAAATACTTTCCCTTCTTATAATTCTCATATGGCTTGAACCCACGACCTCACCTCTCGTCGAGGTCGTGGGTTCAAATCCGGGCAAGTACGTAGTAAATAAGACTTTCCATTCATAATTCCTTTCTAAGTTTATCTTGGACATCACTGACAACGGTAAATGAAAGCTTGGTGAGGAAACCTGAATTTATAGTTAATATATGTTATGAATCACCATGTTTGATGTTTTAGAACACTTAGTAGATATCATCGAAACCTACGTTAATGTGTGAGCTCTTAAATAAAATGAAGCAATGAAGGTCACTCCAGCTGCTCTAGAGAAAAGTAATATTTAATGAGCAATCTTTTCTTATGGTTTATTTTAAAAAAAAACATGGGACTTGGCAGTGAGAAAACAGTAAAATACCAACAAAACAAAAAAAAACGCAATAAATTATACTCGGTGACACACATCGACAACAAACTTAATATCCTATATCAGCTTTTCCTCAATATTTCACGATATTCCACCAGGAGCCCAGAGGTGTGAGAAGGTTTAATGTGGCCAATAGTTGGGCAATTTGTTTCTTTTGTGGTTTGCGACCGCCTGTATGATATGAACTCTTGGTGCTTTGTGGTGCCTTATTATTATGTTTTGTAGTGAACATATTGTGATTTTTCGGTAGATTAGGTATTCATAATTATACATTAGTAATAAACATTATGAATTCCGATGCTAACCTATATTGGAAAAATTTATTTCGATTTTTCTTGAATTGGCGAGATGAACTCTCGCAACAAGAACAAGAAGATGATAAAACAGCGGACAAAATGGACGGAGGAGTAGAACAATAAATTCAGGCTAGCTTAATTCATTAATTAATTAATACACGGAAATCACATAACCTAAACAAGAAAGCAAGAAATATAAAGGGCTGAAATACTGGATGAATGTTTGAAAGGAAGTTCGTCATTTTTGCTGATGGCAAATCCAATCGGCACACATAGTATAAAATGTATAATAGTGTACAAACATATCATCACGCCTGTATACCCCAAATAGTAGGGCAGAAATCACCTTACTCAGCCCAAATCAAATAATAAAATACAATACGAATAAATGTCAAAATCGTAAACATTATTTAATAAATGGCATGGCATTAGGTTACACCAAAAAAATAGGGTAATTTTTTTTGGGTACAATCCCACCGCACTATTCCCAAACCATTGCAACTCCCGAAAGCCAGAATCAACAGTGGCGACCACCAGAATATATCGGCCAGGTTACGCTAGTAAAAATTATCTCAGTGGTGTCAAATAGGGATGATGATGTTGTGGGGATCCGGTGGATACGACACTCCTAGCCTGGGGTCGGTCAATGTGGCGAATGTAGCTTGGGGGCGGCCTATGTTCAACAGTGGACGTGTTACGGCTGATATGACAATGATGATGATGATGTCAAAACAAAATAATTGTCAATCATAATATAATTATGACAATCAGGATACTTAGTAGCAGCTATAATAACAATAATAAAATCATTCAATCAGTCAGCGATTCATCATTGAGGAAGTCGTCAATTTTGTAATGACTTTTCCCAAATAATATTTTATTTAATGACCTGTTAAATTTTAGTAAAGTCAAATTTCAATTTTCAGTTATTTATAAGCCCCATGCAATAGGATCGAGCCTATTGCCATCACCCTGGCACAAAGCTAGACTCCGGGCTATTACTGAGAAATTCTAGATGGACAAACCCAGTAAAACTTTGCCTTACTCGGGAATCTAACTCATCATATTACGGTGACTAAAAATGTTATCGTTCCTCGAGCATGAACTGAAAGGCGTAAACTAATTATATAATTAATATTCTTCTTTTTATTTTTTGTGTGAGAATGTGATGATTTCGATAGCAAGGGGTTTACGAGATAAAAAAATAGATTTAGCTAGATGTCATATCGGGGAAAATTCCTTTTGTCGAAAAACAATGTTTTCTCTATTTTCACCCAAGCGGAGCTCGGTCACGCAGGTACTATTTTTCTCTTTTTTATTATTTATAGGCTCACGTTTGACCACTACCTCGCCTGATGGTAAGCGATGATGTGGCCTACGGTGAAGTACGCTTGCCTAGAAGTAACCTATTCACTCTTGACTTAAAGACCCCAAGGTTGTATCAGGGAAAAATACTCCGGAAGGGAATTCCACTCCTTAGCAGTGCGCACAATGAAAGTATTAGCAAAACGGTTTGTGCGTATAGGTGGGATGTCCACCATGTACCGATGGCGCATGGCCGTACGTCTTGTAGTCCGATGATGGAAAGAGCTAGGCAGAATCAAATTGTGCAGTTCCGTCGCACGCTCCCCGAAATGTAACCGATAAAAAACTACGTAAGTACAATTTCCTGCCTGTTGTTAAAAATTGAACACGGTGCTGTCTCTGTCGTAAAAGGTGTGAGAACTCATAACACGGGCAAATTGTTACTATTGTAGCTCTCCGGACAATGCCCGGTGATATTGCAGTCGCCTAGTCCTATATCATGTTCTATAATGAATAGATGGTTCGGTTTCAATGATGCGTCTTGTTCGTGACTGGCGTCATCAGTTGGGATTGGTCATAACTTGGATGACTCGGCCTGTTTTTTTTTTTAAATTAGGTTCTTATTGTATTTCTGAATTGCTTGTTTTACTCTAGACGCTTTAACGTGCACGTGTTTTGAGTTCTCACATATATATATATTTCCAATAAGAATGATGTAACTAAATACTTGTAATTAAAAATTATGGAAAAGAGTGTCCGTGGAGTTTCTTGCACGTTCTTTTCCATAGAGACCTACTGAGGCTTGCGAATATGCAACTAGATTCATCTCTTTTTTGTTTGATAATTCAAAAGTACCTTTAAATGGTTCAGTTGAAATAAAGTATTTTGTTTTTGATGAAAAATATTATTTTAGTGCTTCTTCGCATATGACTCATTTAACCAAACTTTAGACTCACCCGTATAAAATGGGACTTTAACATTACGGTCGAAATGTGGGCGTACTATAAGTGCTCCTCTGCCCAACCCTTCATGCAATACAGGCGTGATGTTATGGAAATCTAAAAGGATCTAATGACACGACTTGATTTGAAGTGGCCGTCTTTTTTTTTATATAATATAGGCTCGCGTTTGACCACTATCTCACCCGCTGGTAAGCGATGATGTGGTCGATGATGGCGCTTGCCTAGAAGTAACCTATTCACTCTTGACTTAAAGACCCCTAGATTGTAGCTATCGGGAAACACAGACTCCGTCTCATTTAAATAGCACATAAAAATAATGTATATAAGCTTGTATGTTTGGCCCTTTTAATGTGTACTGGTTTAGAACTTTTGGGTACACGAATAAAATATAACGACCGTAAGTAGTTGGTTTAACGAGTTCGGTTATGTGGACAGTTTTATGTTAATTTGTAAAGCGTGTAAGGAACGGCTTGTTACAAGCTTTTATTTAACTTGAAATGTATGTATGTATATGTGTTCGAGTCAAAATTTGAAACTGAATTTTAAAGCAGATATCTTCCACCGATTAAGATAAAATTTTGCATACACGTTTAGTTTTGATGACAATGCATGGTTAGCTAAGTGACGTCATTCTGAATCAAATAAGGCGGACGGCAGAAGATGGCGGACTAGTTATTTTTGTAGACTGCCTTGACATGGGTATCAAATGAAAAGGGTTTGCGGATAAGAATACGAAAACAGCTTGTCTTAAAAAAAGATTTTTAATTAATAATTATATGTTGGGCTAGCTACAAACTTACAAACTTTATTACTTTGCATAAGGTGTGTGTGTCTAGCAACTAGTAATCCATTTTTTAAGCATTTCCTGGCATCCAATTAAGCTGAATCTTGGCATACTTGTGACTGAAATAATATGTTAGATAATATGGAGCTGATCTCATGATGGAGCCAAAAGGTGGCAATAGCAACGCCTCAACCAGAGAAGATCTATCGTGTTTGGGTCTTATTACATATGTAGTGATTTATTAAGTACCATCCAGTTCAAAAATCTTGTCTATAAAGCTTGATACTTATATCAAAAGGCTTTATTTACCCTTCTCTTCTTCTTACTCCTCAACTGTTCATTTCCGATTAATTTCGTGGCGGGATCCAAGAAAGTTCAATCGCTTCGCCGAAACTAGTCCAGTTTCATTCAATCGGCGTTTTCTGGTGGAAACCATTGTTGTATCTGTCTGGGATTAGTGTGGAAGGCTTGTCCCAAAAAAAAAGTGTACAATAAAGTATATTCTTTTCTAATCTAATGCCAGAATAGATTACCCATATATTGTGAAACTTTGACCTAACCAGTGAAATGAGAGTGTACCAAGGTGAACTGTACACATTTGCGTACCCCATTATAGCGTACTGGCGTGATATTATGTTATCAAAACCAAATAAAATCAATCCCAATCAAAATCGTTTTTTCTCAGGTATGTGCATGTGTGTGTGTGTATGTCATGTATGTGTGTTCAGGTGTGTGTGTTACGTGTTATGAAATGGCATGCTATTGCATCAATCTCGAGATATATGCCTTTGTTAATTGAAGAGTTCTGTGGTATAACTCTGAAATTCTTCATCAGATCAGTTAATTCATCACAAATTTACCAAATCGGGCACATTCTCTTTCAAACAATAAAAGAACATTCAAAATCGGTCTACAAATGATATAGAAATCGGTGAAAATATACCAAAAAAATACATGTAACATCCACTAACCCGCACTGGGCGCGCGTGGTGGATTAAGGCCCATTCTCTCTGTCAGAAAGAAGGCCTGTATCCCAGCAGTGGGAACATTAAAAGGCTGATGATAAGTCTGGTATTATGTATTTAACCCATTTAATCGCAATTAGCTCGCAAAAATTAGCTGGTAAATGTTCGGTGTTTAGCTGCTCGTTTCCTAGGTAAAGGATTGACTGGGTTTCAGAGATACCTCAGTAGCAGCCTGGATGGTGTAGCAGCACAGCCGTGACTGGTCTGGTCTTAAGAGTATACATCGTTTGCGATTCAGTTTGCAAAAAAATGTAAACAAAAGTTCAAATTGGTTTCAGAAGAAATAGCGTCAATTGGAAACAAGGATTCTTCTTCTTATTCATCGGTTTATTTGTTGAAAATGTCATGAATGAACAGTAAAATGGCGGCTTTTATAATTATGTAAATTTACTAACATAGTCATAAGTGTATTAATACTAACAAATTATGGATCATGGTCCGAAATAAATGATTGAATTGAATTGAGTTATACCCCAGGCATTCTTTACCCACCCCTTCGGGGAATGCTGGTGCGATGTTATGCTTGCCTTAAATTAAATACTCACTCAGATGATTGTTTGCTAATACGTATATGAGAGCCATTGAAGGAGGCCTCAAGAGCTGCACAAATAGGCTTTGCAGTTAGGTAGCATGATTAAGCTAATTTTGGTATTAACTGATTGCAAACTTGATTAATTTAGGATTGTGACAATTCGGAAACGTCCTTAGTTTAGTTTCATTAATATCTACAAAACTAAAGACTTCTTCCATGTGTACAGATAAAAACTATAGTCATTTATTTAAGAATTACTATCTTTCTATACTACTGGTATAATATAATAATATTATAAAGAGAAAAAAAAGTTTGTGAGGTTGTAGGGGGTAATCTCTGGATCTACTGAACCGATATAGATGAAATTTGGCACGGAGATAGTTTGATACCTTGGGAAGGGGATAGAATATTTTGTATGCCCATTGGGATGATAAAACACTTTTTACACGGGCGAAGCCGCGCGAAGAAGCTAGTCATGTTTTAGTTTGTTTGTAGGAAGTAATCTCTGGAACTACTGAACCGATTCTGAAAATTCTTTCATGAGTAGAAAGCTACTTTATTTCTAAATGACATAGGCTACATTTGATTGATCGCTTAAGAAAATATTGTTGACGCCCAGCCAAGTGTACACGGGTCAGCTAGTTTAGGATATTTCTACATATTTGACAGTCGGTACTTTAGTCTGATACCAGACTTGTCAAGTGGTACCGTGTTACCCAATCGCTGGGTTGTGTGTGGAGGTCGGATAGGCAGTCGTTTCATGTAAAATACTGGACTGGTACTCGGCTGCATCCAGTTTCACCGGAAGCCTACAAAAACATGGTTCGAAAGAGGCGAGGCAAATGGATTGATATTAAGATATTTTTTATCAAGTTTAGTTTTATCAAAGAAAACAATATCACTCTGAATGGACAACAACTTTTCTTCGAAATCAATTAAAACGTCTAACGATATATCTTTACCTATATTATATTCCATTTTGAGCTTTCTAATCTCTAAAAAAAGCGGTTTCAACAGCATCAGCCAATCAAACACAGAAAAATATACATAATTAAATTTTTACCCATCACAGCTACTTGACGAACAATGTCCAAACAAGCAAATTGCCCCCACAAATCACGAGATCTGCAGCAATTGTGACATCCAAACAAATTTACCAAGTTATCGCATCCATCAACCGTAAGACGACATTAATTAGCAGAATTAACATTCCATCCAGTTATAATTAGCCACCTCACTGGGGTACAAACGACCGCTCTGAAATAGAATAGGTAGGAGCAAAAGGTTGGCTCCAAAAAAAAAAAACAACGTGATCGAATTCGGGTCATGACAGTCCATCTCAGCGTAGACAAGCCATATTAGAGAGCACAAGTGTGTACACAAACATAGTCTTTCTTCACTCACTCTCATAGTACTCTCTCTTCCCTTTTTTAACCCCCGCCGGAAAAAGAAGGGGTGTTATAAGTTTCACGTGTGTTGCTGTGTATCTGTGTATCTGTGTATCTGTGTATCTGTGTATCTGTGTGTCTGTCTGTGGCATCATAGCGCCTAAACGGATGAACCGATTTCGATTTAGTTTTTTTTGTTTGAAAGGTAATTTTGTCGAGAGTGTTCTTAGCTATGTTTGAATAAAATCGGTTCAGCCGTTCAAAAGTTATGGGCATTTTACTGTTTGAATCGGGGTGTTTTCGCAAGATAAATGCGTCGGGGGTTTTTAAATTGTGAAATTTTACTTGTCTCATGGTATGATGGACGGTAATCCGGAATCAACTGCAGGACCTTTCAGTTCTTTCTGAGGGACCATCAACTTTCGAATTCCGAGCATGATACTGTACAGTGTACTTGAAAGGCTTCATACTATGACTAAACGCACAGATACGCTTAACTTACAGCGAATGCAAACGCACTTGCGACTGTCATTTGTATGAAACCGCCGCCGCACTTGTCTATGTGTGCTTGCACCTGATTTCGTTCGATATATGAGTGTAGAACTTCCTTCTTAAGACTTTATACCGATAAGGTGGACCGATATCCAGATGAATACAGTAGGCATCCACTGGGCGTAAGAAGCAAAGGACCGGCTCGTCCGATCTGATTAAGCTAATAACGACTTACGAGTCACTGAGACCAATGCCCAGAGAAGAGTCGAAGACAGTGGCTTGGAATCAGCTCGTCAGCTACATCAAAGCTTTCCACGACGGTCACGACCTTCAGCAATCTCTTCTATATCATTATAGAGTAGGATGGGTAGAAACAACCCCAAGATTACCCTCCCGCAGTTTTATGAGCCAAGTTTTGCTAGGATTGCGAATTAATGCTGATTTTCGTTGGTATTCAATTAGTATTGAACCATCGGTTCGGAAACATCTGGGTTTTTGAGGTATGGGAATTGATCAATTCTTTGATGAGGTTTCGAAGCATCTGTCTTTAGATAATTGGCTTTTGAAATACTTTTTATTTGCCTTATCGACTCTGCTAAGCCCAAAATTTATCAGAATGTTTAATTTTATGTATTAGTTTTTTTCAATAATCTTATCTCTAGGTGGGTTTCATCATTAAGATAAGTAGGTTTCAACATTTCGTTATATATTTTATACAATATTGATTGAGAGCATTGGTGGCCCAATGGTAACGACCGTGACTTACAAGTTATAGGGCGTGGGTTTGAATCCAGGCAGGGGCTTTACTTTGTGTAAATTATTTCATCACCACTGCTCTTAAAACGGTGAATAAAAACATTGTGAAGAAACTGGCATATCTTAGAACCAAAAATTCGAAGTCATGTGACATCCACCAACCATCACTGGGTCCGCGTGGTGCAGTAAACGACCCATTCTCTCTCAAAGAGAGGAGGCCTACACGCACAACGGACCAAATGGGAGTCCAAGTGCGGAAATGGGGGTGCATCCATCCTATCCCTTTCCTTTGGAAAGAATATAAAAAAAACGGTCTGGCTTCTAGTCTGAACGGATGCAGCTGTACGCCAGTATTTTACAAATGAAAGGACTGTCTGCCCCATAGGTAGACGTGCTGTTGGACGTTCCAACTTCTGACCCCTATCATCATGATCATCATCATCAGCCTATAGCAGTACATTCCTGGAAATAGGCCTCTCAAATTGGACGCAATTTCCTTCAAAACTTTGTGAAAGTGAACATGAAAACTTTCCGAATCCAGGCTTCGATGGTACGGCCATGAGGTGCGGAGACCTGATGATCACATCGGGAAAAAGTGCCTTTCCATGACGACACAAAAGAGAGGGAGAGGTAGACCGCTGACATCTTGGATGACGAGTGTCCAAAAGGACATGAAGAAGTGCAGCCTATCGACTGACGATGCATATCAGCGGCATAAGTGGCGCCTCATGACCAGGAAAGCCGACCCCGAGTAACGGGAAGTGGCGAGGTGGAAGAAGAGATTACGATTAAAAAATGTATGGGACTAATAGAACAAGAGGTAACGATCGCCAAGAGACTCATCGGCAATGAGGCACTGGTCAAGTCAAAGCTCCAAAGCCTTGAACATCGTCGCCGAGTTGCCAGCTTGTCGGTTTTTTATCGGTTGCATTTCGGGGAGTGTGCGATGGAATTGCATGATCTGATTCCGCCTAGCCCGTTCCATCATCGGACTACCAGACGTACGGCGATGCGTCATCGGTACATGGTGGATATCCCACCCATACGCACTGATTTCACTGTTTTCATTTTCGGCAACTGTCATTCTGCTGCTACCAGTAACCATGCGAAGATCATTGCTGCACCTAGCCTGAGGTCATCCTTCCTTACGTTAACCAGTTCGCGGTATTCACTCAAGAACTCGTCTACCCTAACGGTCATCGGTTCTACGGCTAATGTAACCGGCCCATTGCCACTTCAGCTTGCTTATTCTCTGAGCTAGGTTGACTTGTCTGACCCCTATACAAAACATAAATTATGCTTTGAAATTGTAAGTTATCAGTGTTTATTCACCTTCAGGGCGTTACCATAAGCTCTTAGAGCAAGTTTGTTTTCATTTCCACTGTGCGTCAGGGACAGATATATTCCAGTCATATACATACTCGTACATCGGTTCCTTACGCACAATGGAAATAACCTTACTTTAATAGCTCATGGGAGGGCTCCCGAATCCTTTAAATGAAGAAACAACAGTAATTGTCACTGGCTCCAAAAATCATTAACATAATATTCGCAAAAAACTGTTAATTAAAATAATACTGGTCACCATTTAAGATGTTTAACACCTCTAAGTGATAATTTAACTTAATGTTGACACGTTGAAATTAACAAAACTATCTGCCATCCCTGTTTAACTTCAGCATAACTTATATCTCCATCTTGCTTACTTTTAAGGGGTCCTTGAGACGCTGTATTTCACCACGTAAGACAGGCGACAGTAGGGTTGTCATTCATCAGGATTTATTCTGACAAGTATTGTATCATTTTGGCTTTGAAAAGGTCGACTTATGTCATCTTCTTCACAATTTAGTGGTGAAGAAACTATCCTCCCATTTCTGAATAAGAATGTTAAGTTGAGATTTTATCAAACTATTCTTAAGCCTGAAAACTTTTCAACTTTTAGCTAAAGCTAAAGTAGGGTTTGAGACGTTCTTAGATTCAAAATAGAAACTAGTTTTATGCCATTTTTTCTGTCCCCGGAATTTTCTTTTCATTCTGTGGGTAAATAAGAAAGGCAATTTCAGATAATTGCGACACCCTCAATCAATGGCAAAAGGCAATGCTTTTAATTTTGACAATGAAAAAACATTCGTTGTGTTCTATAATATTCCGAGCAGATGAATTTTGCAAAAATATGCAGCAATGGATGAAGAATTTCTTTCAAAATACTCCGGATTGTAAAATTGTGTGATGCGCAATTGAAGTGAGTTAGTTGCCCATTAGCAAGAAATACATTATTGGTTAGTCTAGCTATGTTTTTCGTCTTTTTCCACCATCTCTATCATATAGCACTCTCTTACTCTGCATGTGTACAATTTATACACCAAGAGCACAGTGCAGCGCTGGTGTCGCGCACTCGCCATTGCAGGAAGAGAATGTGTGTGCATTAATTGTATGGAAAGATCAACTGGTCGTACGCATCCGCACCGCTGTGGCGCGCAGTAGTACGACACAACACGTTTTATTTGTAAGAACACTAAATATTAAGAAAAATATTGCAAGAACCACTTACTTATTCTATAAGCATCAAATTATTCAATAACAAAAAAGGAGAAATGAAGTTAATTAAAAATTGCTTAATTTTTACTTCCAAAACTTTTTTGCCTGATCCATTAAAATTTAATGATATAACATATTAAATAGTGAGTACGAATAGCGACAGCCCTGCACAGAGGGTAGAGGGCTGAGGGCAGAGGGCGCAGGGCGAATTTACGGAACTTGTTAAGAGTTCACCCCTTTGTCCGGACAGCAATTAGTTATTCTTTTCAAGGTTGCAATTAATATTTAATATCTTAAGTTGCAACCTACGCTGCTTTTCAATAAGTTTGTTTGAAAAGTGTTAGCAGTCTCATGAAGGTTTAAGTTCCTAATTTTTGTAGGAAGAGAGAGAAAGTTTTGTTATTTATTTTTGGTCTGCAGAGTGTATTCGGTCTGTAATTAATTTGAATATCTAGCCTGTATCTTTAGACATAACTAACATTGATACAAGGTGGAACAGACATCTTTAAAACATTTTTTTTTTATTTCAGCTTTGTATCATTTCGATCGTTTAAGTATCTTATTGCATTTTTATAAGGAACAGCTCAATTTTGTGTAAATCGACGATAAGAATTCCATAAATCAGTCAGTAAGTTTGGAATTTAGTGTTAACAAGATTTTGGGGTTTCATAAAGTTATGGTAGGTGTATGGATGGAGGAGGAGCGCTGCACTGTGCTCTTGGTGTATAAATTGTACACATGCAGAGTAAGAGAGTGCTATATGATAGAGATGGTGGAAAAAAGACGAAAAACATAGCTAGACTAACCAATAATGTATTTCTTGCTAATGGGCAACTAACTCACTTCAATTGCGCATCACACAATTTTACAATCCGGAGTATTTTGAAAGAAATTCTTCATCCATTGCTGCATATTTTTGCAAAATTCATCTGCTCGGAATATTATAGAACACAACGAATGTTTTTTCATTGTCAAAATTAAAAGCATTGCCTTTTGCCATTGATTGAGGGTGTCGCAATTATCTGAAATTGCCTTTCTTATTTACCCACAGAATGAAAAGAAAATACCGGGGACAGAAAAAATGGCATAAAACTAGTTTCTATTTTGAATCTAAGAACGTCTCAAACCCTACTTTAGCTTTAGCTAAAAGTTGAAAAGTTTTCAGGCTTAAGAATAGTTTGATAAAATCTCAACTTAACATTCTTATTCAGAAATGGGAGGATAGTTTCTTCACCACTAAATTGTGAAGAAGATGACATAAGTCGACCTTTTCAAAGCCAAAATGATACAATACTTGTCAGAATAAATCCTGATGAATGACAACCCTACTGTCGCCTGTCTTACGTGGTGAAATACAGCGTCTCAAGGACCCCTTAAAAGTAAGCAAGATGGAGATATAAGTTATGCTGAAGTTAAACAGGGATGGCAGATAGTTTTGTTAATTTCAACGTGTCAACATTAAGTTAAATTATCACTTAGAGGTGTTAAACATCTTAAATGGTGACCAGTATTATTTTAATTAACAGTTTTTTGCGAATATTATGTTAATGATTTTTGGAGCCAGTGACAATTACTGTTGTTTCTTCATTTAAAGGATTCGGGAGCCCTCCCATGAGCTATTAAAGTAAGGTTATTTCCATTGTGCGTAAGGAACCGATGTACGAGTATGTATATGACTGGAATATATCTGTCCCTGACGCACAGTGGAAATGAAAACAAACTTGCTCTAAGAGCTTATGGTAACGCCCTGAAGGTGAATAAACACTGATAACTTACAATTTCAAAGCATAATTTATGTTTTGTATAGGGGTCAGACAAGTCGACCTAGCTCAGAGAATAAGCAAGCTGAAGTGGCAATGGGCCGGTTACATTAGCCGTAGAACCGATGACCGTTAGGGTAGACGAGTTCTTGAGTGAATACCGCGAACTGGTTAACGTAAGGAAGGATGACCTCAGGCTAGGTGCAGCAATGATCTTCGCATGGTTACTGGTAGCAGCAGAATGACAGTTGCCGAAAATGAAAACAGTGAAATCAGTGCGTATGGGTGGGATATCCACCATGTACCGATGACGCATCGCCGTACGTCTGGTAGTCCGATGATGGAACGGGCTAGGCGGAATCAGATCATGCAATTCCATCGCACACTCCCCGAAATGCAACCGATAAAAAACCGACAAGCTGGCAACTCGGCGACGATGTTCAAGGCTTTGGAGCTTTGACTTGACCAGTGCCTCATTGCCGATGAGTCTCTTGGCGATCGTTACCTCTTGTTCTATTAGTCCCATACATTTTTTAATCGTAATCTCTTCTTCCACCTCGCCACTTCCCGTTACTCGGGGTCGGCTTTCCTGGTCATGAGGCGCCACTTATGCCGCTGATATGCATCGTCAGTCGATAGGCTGCACTTCTTCATGTCCTTTTGGACACTCGTCATCCAAGATGTCAGCGGTCTACCTCTCCCTCTCTTTTGTGTCGTCATGGAAAGGCACTTTTTCCCGATGTGATCATCAGGTCTCCGCACCTCATGGCCGTACCATCGAAGCCTGGATTCGGAAAGTTTTCATGTTCACTTTCACAAAGTTTTGAAGGAAATTGCGTCCAATTTGAGAGGCCTATTTCCAGGAATGTACTGCTATAGGCTGATGATGATGATCATGATGATAGGGGTCAGAAGTTGGAACGTCCAACAGCACGTCTACCTATGGGGCAGACAGTCCTTTCATTTGTAAAATACTGGCATACAGCTGCATCCGTTCAGACTAGAAGCCAGACCGTTTTTTTTATATTCTTTCCAAAGGAAAGGGATAGGATGGATGCACCCCCATTTCCGCACTTGGACTCCCATTTGGTCCGTTGTGCGTGTAGGCCTCCTCTCTTTGAGAGAGAATGGGCCGTTTACTGCACCACGCGGACCCAGTGATGGTTGGTGGATGTCACATTCTTCGAATTTTTGGTTCTAAGATATGCCAGTTTCTTCACAATGTTTTTATTCACCGTTTTAAGAGCAGTGGTGATGAAATAATTTACACAAAGTAAAGCCCCTGCCTGGATTCAAACCCACGCCCTATAACTTGTAAGTCACGGTCGTTACCATTGGGCCACCAATGCTCTCAATCAATATTGTATGAAATATATAACGAAATGTTGAAACCTACTTATCTTAATGATGAAACCCACCTAGAGATAAGATTATTGAAAAAAACTAATACATAAAATTAAACATTCTGATAAATTTTGGGCTTAGCAGAGTCGATAAGGCAAATAAAAAGTATTTCAAAAGCCAATTATCTAAAGACAGATGCTTCGAAACTTCATCAAAAGAATTGATCAATTCCCATACATCAAAAACCCAGATGTTTCCGAACCGATGCTTCAATACTAATTGAATACCAACGAAAATCAGCATTAATTCGCAATCCTAACAGAACTTGGCTCATAAAACTGCGGGAGGGTAATCTTGGGGTTGTTTCTACCCATCCTACTCTATAATGATATAGAAGAGATTGATTCAGAAGTTCCATAATAACAATCATAATTTTAGCCGAAAGACGTCCACTCCTCAACGTAGGCCTCTACTTTCTTCTTATTCGCGTTCTTCATTGCTGAAGGTCGTGTCCGTCGTGGAAAGCTTTGATGAAGCTGACGAGCTGATTCCAAGCCACTGTCTTCGACTCTTCTCTGGGCATTGGTCTCAGTGACTCGTAAGTCGTTATTAGCTTAATCAGATCGGACGAGACGGTCCTTCTCTTCTTACGCCCAGTGGATTCCTACGGTCTTCATCAGGTCATCGCTCCATCTTATCGGTCTGAAGTCTTAAGAAGTCCCTTTCAGTGAAACTTCGCTAGCTTCTCTTAGTCGATTCATAGATAGTTTAAACCTCGGTTAAACCAAGTTAATCGCCGGAACTTTCTTGGATCCCGCCACGAAATCAAAAAAAAAGGTGAGGAATAAGAAATAGAAGGGTTAAATAAAGCCTTCATAAATAAGTATCAAGCATTTGTTTAAACAAGATTTTTGACCTGAATGGTACTAAATAAATCACTACACATGCAACAAGCCCAAACACGATTGATCTTCTCTGGTTGAGGAGTTGCTATTGCCACCTTTCGGCTCCATCATGAGTTCAGCTCCATATTATTTCAGTCACTTAAGTATGCCAAGATTCAGCTTAATTGGATGCCAAAAAATGCTTGAAAAATGGATTAATAGTTGCCAGATACACATACGAAAGCAAAGTAATAAAGTTTGTAAGTTTGTAGCTAGCCCAAAATTTAATTATTCATTAAAAATCTTTTTTTTAAACATGTTTTTTTCGTATTCTTCTCCGCAAACCCTTTCATTTGATACCCATGTCATGGCAGTCTACAAAAAATAACTAGTCCGCCATATTAGATTCAGAAAGAAGTCACTTAGCTAACCATACATTGTCATCAAACTAAACTTGTATGCAAAATTTCATCTTAATCGGTGGAAGATAACTGCTTTAAAATTCAGTTTCAAATTTTGACCCAAACACACATACATACATACATTGCAAGTTAAATAAAAGCTTGTAAAAAACCGTTCCTTACACGCTTTACAAATTAACATAAAACTGTCCACATAACCGAACTCGTTAAACCAAATACTTACGGTCGTTATATTTTATTCGTGTACCCAAAAGTTCTAAATCAGTACACATTAAAAAAACTTTTTTGCAAAAAAATACTACCGACTTCCAAATAAAAAACTACAAAGTGAAAAATAATTTTATTTTTGGAAGTCGGTGTCCATATCGCAAAAAAATGGGAAAAAAGAAAGACACCGACTTCCAAAAATAAAATTATTTTTCACTTTGTAGTTTTTTATTTGGAAGTCGGTAGTATTTTTTTGCAAAAAAGTTTTTTTAATGTGTACTGATTTAGAACTTTTGGGTACACGAATAAAATATAACGACCGTAAGTATTTGGTTTAACGAGTTCGGTTATGTGGACAGTTTTATGTTAATTTGTAAAGCGTGTAAGGAACGGTTTTTTACAAGCTTTTATTTAACTTGCAATGTATGTATGTATGTGTGTTTGGGTCAAAATTTGAAACTGAATTTTAAAGCAGTTATCTTCCACCGATTAAGATGAAATTTTGCATACAAGTTTAGTTTGATGACAATGTATGGTTAGCTAAGTGACTTCTTTCTGAATCTAATATGGCGGACTAGTTATTTTTTGTAGACTGCCATGACATGGGTATCAAATGAAAGGGTTTGCGGAGAAGAATACGAAAAAAACATGTTTAAAAAAAAGATTTTTAATGAATAATTAAATTTTGGGCTAGCTACAAACTTACAAACTTTATTACTTTGCTTTCGTATGTGTATCTGGCAACTATTAATCCATTTTTCAAGCATTTTTTGGCATCCAATTAAGCTGAATCTTGGCATACTTAAGTGACTGAAATAATATGGAGCTGAACTCATGATGGAGCCGAAAGGTGGCAATAGCAACTCCTCAACCAGAGAAGATCAATCGTGTTTGGGCTTGTTGCATGTGTAGTGATTTATTTAGTACCATTCAGGTCAAAAATCTTGTTTAAACAAATGCTTGATACTTATTTATGAAGGCTTTATTTAACCCTTCTATTTCTTATTCCTCACCTTTTTTTTTGATTTCGTGGCGGGATCCAAGAAAGTTCCGGCGATTAACTTGGTTTAACCGAGGTTTAAACTATCTATGAATCGACTAAGAGAAGCTAGCGAAGTTTCACTGAAAGGGACTTCTTAAGACTTCAGACCGATAAGATGGAGCGATGACCTGATGAAGACCGTAGGAATCCACTGGGCGTAAGAAGAGAAGGACCGTCTCGTCCGATCTGATTAAGCTAATAACGACTTACGAGTCACTGAGACCAATGCCCAGAGAAGAGTCGAAGACAGTGGCTTGGAATCAGCTCGTCAGCTTCATCAAAGCTTTCCACGACGGACACGACCTTCAGCAATGAAGAACGCGAATAAGAAGAAAGTAGAGGCCTACGTTGAGGAGTGGACGTCTTTCGGCTAAAATTATGATTGTTATTATGGAACTTCTGAATCAATCTCTTCTATATCATTATAGAGTAGGATGGGTAGAAACAACCCCAAGATTACCCTCCCGCAGTTTTATGAGCCAAGTTCTGTTAGGATTGCGAATTAATGCTGATTTTCGTTGGTATTCAATTAGTATTGAAGCATCGGTTCGGAAACATCTGGGTTTTTGATGTATGGGAATTGATCAATTCTTTTGATGAAGTTTCGAAGCATCTGTCTTTAGATAATTGGCTTTTGAAATACTTTTTATTTGCCTTATCGACTCTGCTAAGCCCAAAATTTATCAGAATGTTTAATTTTATGTATTAGTTTTTTTCAATAATCTTATCTCTAGGTGGGTTTCATCATTAAGATAAGTAGGTTTCAACATTTCGTTATATATTTCATACAATATTGATTGAGAGCATTGGTGGCCCAATGGTAACGACCGTGACTTACAAGTTATAGGGCGTGGGTTTGAATCCAGGCAGGGGCTTTACTTTGTGTAAATTATTTCATCACCACTGCTCTTAAAACGGTGAATAAAAACATTGTGAAGAAACTGGCATATCTTAGAACCAAAAATTCGAAGAATGTGACATCCACCAACCATCACTGGGTCCGCGTGGTGCAGTAAACGGCCCATTCTCTCTCAAAGAGAGGAGGCCTACACGCACAACGGACCAAATGGGAGTCCAAGTGCGGAAATGGGGGTGCATCCATCCTATCCCTTTCCTTTGGAAAGAATATAAAAAAAACGGTCTGGCTTCTAGTCTGAACGGATGCAGCTGTATGCCAGTATTTTACAAATGAAAGGACTGTCTGCCCCATAGGTAGACGTGCTGTTGGACGTTCCAACTTCTGACCCCTATCATCATGATCATCATCATCAGCCTATAGCAGTACATTCCTGGAAATAGGCCTCTCAAATTGGACGCAATTTCCTTCAAAACTTTGTGAAAGTGAACATGAAAACTTTCCGAATCCAGGCTTCGATGGTACGGCCATGAGGTGCGGAGACCTGATGATCACATCGGGAAAAAGTGCCTTTCCATGACGACACAAAAGAGAGGGAGAGGTAGACCGCTGACATCTTGGATGACGAGTGTCCAAAAGGACATGAAGAAGTGCAGCCTATCGACTGACGATGCATATCAGCGGCATAAGTGGCGCCTCATGACCAGGAAAGCCGACCCCGAGTAACGGGAAGTGGCGAGGTGGAAGAAGAGATTACGATTAAAAAATGTATGGGACTAATAGAACAAGAGGTAACGATCGCCAAGAGACTCATCGGCAATGAGGCACTGGTCAAGTCAAAGCTCCAAAGCCTTGAACATCGTCGCCGAGTTGCCAGCTTGTCGGTTTTTTATCGGTTGCATTTCGGGGAGTGTGCGATGGAATTGCATGATCTGATTCCGCCTAGCCCGTTCCATCATCGGACTACCAGACGTACGGCGATGCGTCATCGGTACATGGTGGATATCCCACCCATACGCACTGATTTCACTGTTTTCATTTTCGGCAACTGTCATTCTGCTGCTACCAGTAACCATGCGAAGATCATTGCTGCACCTAGCCTGAGGTCATCCTTCCTTACGTTAACCAGTTCGCGGTATTCACTCAAGAACTCGTCTACCCTAACGGTCATCGGTTCTACGGCTAATGTAACCGGCCCATTGCCACTTCAGCTTGCTTATTCTCTGAGCTAGGTCGACTTGTCTGACCCCTATACAAAACATAAATTATGCTTTGAAATTGTAAGTTATCAGTGTTTATTCACCTTCAGGGCGTTACCATAAGCTCTTAGAGCAAGTTTGTTTTCATTTCCACTGTGCGTCAGGGACAGATATATTCCAGTCATATACATACTCGTACATCGGTTCCTTACGCACAATGGAAATAACCTTACTTTAATAGCTCATGGGAGGGCTCCCGAATCCTTTAAATGAAGAAACAACAGTAATTGTCACTGGCTCCAAAAATCATTAACATAATATTCGCAAAAAACTGTTAATTAAAATAATACTGGTCACCATTTAAGATGTTTAACACCTCTAAGTGATAATTTAACTTAATGTTGACACGTTGAAATTAACAAAACTATCTGCCATCCCTGTTTAACTTCAGCATAACTTATATCTCCATCTTGCTTACTTTTAAGGGGTCCTTGAGACGCTGTATTTCACCACGTAAGACAGGCGACAGTAGGGTTGTCATTCATCAGGATTTATTCTGACAAGTATTGTATCATTTTGGCTTTGAAAAGGTCGACTTATGTCATCTTCTTCACAATTTAGTGGTGAAGAAACTATCCTCCCATTTCTGAATAAGAATGTTAAGTTGAGATTTTATCAAACTATTCTTAAGCCTGAAAACTTTTCAACTTTTAGCTAAAGCTAAAGTAGGGTTTGAGACGTTCTTAGATTCAAAATAGAAACTAGTTTTATGCCATTTTTTCTGTCCCCGGAATTTTCTTTTCATTCTGTGGGTAAATAAGAAAGGCAATTTCAGATAATTGCGACACCCTCAATCAATGGCAAAAGGCAATGCTTTTAATTTTGACAATGAAAAAACATTCGTTGTGTTCTATAATATTCCGAGCAGATGAATTTTGCAAAAATATGCAGCAATGGATGAAGAATTTCTTTCAAAATACTCCGGATTGTAAAATTGTGTGATGCGCAATTGAAGTGAGTTAGTTGCCCATTAGCAAGAAATACATTATTGGTTAGTCTAGCTATGTTTTTCGTCTTTTTTCCACCATCTCTATCATATAGCACTCTCTTACTCTGCATGTGTACAATTTATACACCAA